>JAODLL010017216.1:0-53513 GCA_026546735.1 Forbesichthys agassizii | reverse complement strand
AAGGCTTGTTAGAGCAGAGAGATATCTAAATCATGCAGAGTGCAGCCCTCCAGGACCGGAGTTGAATAGTAGTAGTAGTGCCCTGCACTATGGCGACACCTTTAATTAGAATATCGCACGTCACTGCGACAATGAGCAATTACTTGCTAAGATCGAGCTAATGGCAGCTCGATCTTAGCAAGTAATTTCTTCACTGTGTCTGTATAATAATAATAATAATAAGTCTATGGGCAGGCATAATCGTAACAGGGACAGGAATTGGTCAGGCAAGATGCAAAGAAAACTTTGCATCTTTGCAAGGAGGTTCAAAACAAAACAGGAAACAAAACACATACAATACAACACAAGGGCTGATTAGGAAGGCAAACACCTGGGAGAAATTTGACAAACGTCAGGGTTGGGACAGGAATGCACAGAAGCAGGTGGAACCAATGAAATAATTAACTGACACAGTGGTTCCAAGTGGCGGGTCGCAAAAAAAATCTATCGCTATGGCTTTCAAGGACACCAGTAGGGCACCCGTTGAGATTCCATTTATTTACATAAATGAAATAAAATGTAAAAGCAATTAGAAATAGAACGTTTTAGCAATAATTGTTACTACAATTCATTACTATAACAAATATTATGGGTGTCACTTCGGATGAAACTGTCCCCTCTGGGAAGAGTGGGGGTCGCAGGCTGAAAGGTTTGGGAACCCCTGAACTAACACACCAGGAAGTAGAACAAGGGGTGGGAACAATGACATCACGGACAGAGACAGGAGCTGCACCTTAGGACACAGACAAATATAAATAATGGAGTTGTGCTTGTGACAGTTAGTCCATAACGGGATAATACAGGACATCCATCTCTGTCAGTGTCATTTCAATTGAACGTTATATTATCTTGTGCCAAAAGATTCAGCTTTAATACTTGACATCCCTTGATTACATGTATGCCATACCTGTGATATGTGTAGGTGTGCATGTTTAAGGTAATACATGGATGTTTAGCTGGCGCTCTCTGTGCTGTGTTATAATAACACTGCTATGGCATATGGCTTAACTTTGCTGCAAGTCTGATGACTTCATCTGAGGCATATTTACAGCTCTCTATAACGCTGGAACACACTATGGTGTCAGCATGTTCTACCACTCCCACAGTCCGTGTGTCTGAAGTATACATATTTATTGCATTGGCCTTATTGTAACACAAATGAACCAGGCCTATGTTTAACATGCCAGATAGGAGAGAGAGTTATTTATATATTTGGCCCACATATAATAATAATTCTTGTAATTCTAACACAATTACACAATTCAATTACACAATTCTATTGTGTAAGACCACACTCTTTTTTTATGAAAGGATGTTCATCCAGACAAAACGATTAAGCAGACAATAGTCTGCTTTGTCAGTTGACGCAAAGCTCAGTGACAAAGTGTAGCACTATGATTTGCTTAGTTTTCCTCATGTTAGTGTCCGCACAGATTGCTGGGATAATCGATTACGAACCGAAAAATATCAGATTTGATTTCCATTACAGTCAATGCATTACAGCACTTCACTGTAATGGTACTGATCAACGAGTAAAAAAGAACGGGCATCTCCGATATCCTCCCGAGAAAACCAAAGTCATGATAATGATAAATATCCTCCTTGTAAACAAAGGAGGCACCGGTTCCTAGTCGATAATCTTGAGGCGCACATCTGGCCTTCTCTCGGATTTAACAGCCGGCATGTGACATGACCTGGAAACCATTCGTTCATCAGCATTGCTGACGCTCCCGCCAAGGAAAGAATGGCTGGATGGTGTGGGGGGATACTGGGTTCATTTGGCTCTCAGTCCTGGATGGATGCATAGTAGTATGATACTTGGCCGTGTTTGAAGATGCCATCTCCCATTTCAATTCCATTCAGGGGGCAGGATGGGAGGGTGCCAGTCTCCCGCTCCTCTGAGACACTACATCCCATCCATATCAGGGTCATGTGGGCTCTCCTATAAACACTGATTAAATGCCTTGGAAATGGCTATGTCACTATAGCAAGTGGATAAAGCAGAGGAAGAAAGAAAGAAAGAAAGAAAGAAAGAAAGAAAGAAAGAAAGAAAGAAAGAAAGAAAAAAGAAAGAAAGAAAGAAAGAAAGAAAGAAAGAAAATTAGCACAATTAAAAATAATTGCTACTTTATTCATTTGTATTGAGTTCAATGTATAATTGTGACCTGACTTAGGGATGCTATGTAAATCATGATGCAGCTGTGTTTGGTCTGAAATTACAGTTATTTCCCTAATCAACTACTTCATCTTAGCTCTCCTTGGTTTAGTTTGCTGTTAATTTGCATAAACAAACATGTCTCAGCTGCAACATTTTATGTATTGTTTAATTGTATTCATTTATAATTTTTGACTTTCCGTTATATTCATCATCAGATCATTAGATTGTGGACATATACAGTATGGACTCCAATCTGGTGTGTAATGGCACCAGTTTGGGGACGTTTTAAAGCTCTTGACAGTTGAATCCAAGCCCCTGGTGGTCGGAACAGAATTGCATCATGCAGCTACAGTATATCCAGATTTGGTTTCACCACTTTGGTGTCCTTCATGTTTGTTCAATTAATGTGTTAAAACATTAATAAGAGAAATGTACACAACATCCAAACCTATGTTTCACCATCAGCCACAAATTTCACCTGAATATTGTTGTTGAAACCTATTTTGCAGGTTGAGAGTGAACCATTGTCTAACACAGAGAAAGTCCAGGAGTTTGAGGCCATTGGTACTTCATGGAGATTGACTCCATGACGCATAATGATTACATTACAGGACTCAACAATGTAATTTAGAATTTTTTTCTCAAATTCAAACATAAATACTGCAATGTGGTTTTCAGATTCAAACTAGTGAAAAGGAGTAAACGGACAGGACAAATTAAAGGGGGCCATTATTTCTCTCTTTTATTTGCAAAGAGGGGTTTTGGCAATGAAATGACCACAGAAAAAAAGGATTTTTAAGGGCATCAGAATAAAATGTGAGTTATATGGTCATGTGCTCTGGTGTCCTGTGTGTCACCACATTGAAAGGGTTTCAGCAGCCACAGAATGAAAGCATATTAAACATATGGTGGTTCTGTCACACATTTATTTGGAGCATATGGGGAATTTTCCTAGAGTGACTCTACCAGTTGTGTGTGTATGTGTGTGTGTGTGTGTGTGTTTGTTAAAATGGGGAAGGGTAGGCTCTATGGAGTAACCAACCTCTTTATCCCGAGCTTCACAGCAGGCAGGGATGCACATCCCGAGCTTCACAGCAGGTAGTGACGCACCCTCCCCCCACAGCAGGCAGGAAGACACCCCTATCCCCACAACCCCCCCCCAATGCTTGGAGTGAAGCTTATTTGTTAAAATGCATGTGTGGTTGCTATTATTATACACTTCTGTATCGCCAAGACTCTCTGCTTCAATATATTCTAAGAAGTAGTGCCCAAATGAAACTTTTTTCCAAAGTCAAACCGATTAAAACCCATATTGGATATTTGCGTGTGCAAATATCGCCTTGCACGTTGACACGCACGTAAATAGCTATCTTTTTTCATGTCAGGCAATATAACTTATCATACACCATAGCATAAAGCGCATTCGCGTTGGTCTAGCCATGGTCTCTGCTTTCAAATAGCAGCACAACTGGTAAAAACATATTATAAAGATTGCGACACAAATTACGTTTTTAGAATTAGATACAACACACTTTGCCTTACTTGTAATGAGTTAGTTGAGAAAGTTTGCCCTGGATTGACAGAAGTATTCCAGAAACGTCATACTGATCGTCTATTTTGTCCCCTCGATTTGGGATAGCGATACTTTGGTGGCTGTACGTCTATTAGACGTAATTGGCATCTTACAACGAAAGACTACATTGAACCTAAAACTACACTCCCCTTCTTCCCCGGATTCAAAGGAAAATTTTAAGGGGTCACATTTGGCCAATCACAGCTCAAGATTTCCAGCAATTAGAGAGAATAAAACCCTTACGCCGGGTGCCCACCAAATGCGTCCAATGCATTGCATTGCGCCTGAAATCATCCTTTGTCAATGGGGCAGTCTGAATCTATACGTTGGGAATGTCGCACTGGTCTGCGTTTCGTTTCAAATGTCGCATGCGTTTAATATTTTCAACTCCAACTTCCGTACGGCAACTTACAAGATTCAACCGGAAGTTTGAAAGTTTTGAAATGCCAAGCCAGCTAACTACAGTAGCTGTTAGCCCTGCTAATATAATTTTTTGTGTTAAAAGCACACAAAAAAAATTTTTTTTGGCTAATCTGTTAGTATTACACATATTATTCATGTGGAACAGTCTATTCATAGAAAAAAGTATTTAAAAAGACATTTAAAAACCTGGCCACAACACAGTTTGCCTTGCGTTGTATTTTTCCGTTGGGTAAAAATACGGACTGTGCTTGCAGAAAAATAATGCATGCAAAATATTTGACGCATTTGGCGGGCATTCAGCGTTATACTTAAAATGTAGATTAGTACATTTATTAATAAAATAATATTATATAAGCACATATATGTATTTCTGCATTTAAATATGCTTTTATAACTGGCACACACATTTCAAAATATATATTTTGATATGTTTACTCACAATGGCTTATTCCTTGACAAATATACTCACCAGATGTTATATTCTAGTCGTATAGAGTAAAAGGGGTTTAGATGCATAATTCAAATAAAATATGAAATTATATAAATAACATTATGTTGAAAGGTGAAAATGAAAAAAATATATATTTATGGTGATTATGAGCTTCAGTCATACACCACAGTGTCATGACACACCAATTAATGTATGAGCATGATTTTATGAGAGAAAAAAAACATCCAGGGAGCTAGGGACGAAGAGGTTGGTAAAGGTCTCATCAGCTATTGCAAGTTAATTGTAAGCATTGTTTTATAAAATTCATCAAATATCTTCGAGCATTTTGCTAGATTATAGTTCTCAGGCCGGTATTTCTACACAGCCCTGTCTTTGTAAATAGGAACATAAACAAAGTGGCGAGCACCGCTCACAACAACAATGTTGCTTGGCTTCGCAATGTGTTTCATTGTGTATGGCAAAGCTTCTGAAGTATTAATCAATCAATATTTATTTATATAGCACTTTTCATACAAATTCATGTAACACAAAGTGCTTCACGCTACAACGTCATTAAAAAACAATACAAAATGAGTAAAAACAATACAATATACAAACCCCAGGGACCCCAGGGACCCCAGACCCGCTCCCCAGCCACCTCAATCTTAGTCAGAGAATGGAACCCCGAAGACATTGACAGAACGAGCCTACACACCAACATACCTCAGACCCCCAAGGATGTGGCACCAGGAGCGCATCACCCAACACGGACACTGTGCAGGTGACTAAATGGACCAGCTCCCCCCAGCTAAACATCCAGGCACTACAGGCCAGGGCACACACCCACCCATAATCCAACCCACCAACCATGCCGCCAAGTAGTTTGTTTCAATTTGAGTACTAAATTATTAAAGTGTTCTCGAGAATGACTAACCTTGCCTTCAAATAAAACAAGCAATTATACCATTATCTGTGGCTTTAACACTTGTCTCATGACACACGGCTGCCTTGTTTTCTCTCTCACCAAACTCATTAAGACAGTTTGAAACAACTAGGAGACAACCTAGCCTGTGATATGCAATTGGAAACAAAATAAATATACATACTCTAATTGACAAACACAGAATATCACCGAAATTGATAAATGCTATTAAATACAATATACAATAGCTATAGCACTGTTGGCCAATGCAAATGCTTCCCACAGCAGAATATCCCAAGCATGTGCAGTTAGCCTGCTACAAACCACACCCACCCCCCAGGCAGGGCACTGGATGACTAATCAGATAAGAAAGAAATGGTCAGTTTAAATGCTAAACTAAGTTAATGAAATGGAAATTATGTAATTATATTCATCTGTTGTCAACTTTCAATGCAGGTCTCAACATCCAATAATATGTGACTTTCAGGCTTTTGCTGTTTAGTTTGAAGCATTTGGACATGAGCAAGAGGAGTGTTCCTAAGTGATTGTCTCATTTTTGACAGAATAGCAGCTGTTATTACAAACTGAATCAGCTGTACTGGGATATGAATTTTCATTATTTTATGCCACGTGAAAAGAAATAGAGTTCACAACTAGAGTTCACAAATCCCTGTTTCTCTTAAAGCAGTATAAGTCCCAGACAAAACAAAAATATGACTTGTCTTTGGTCAGCTGTAGGAAGATGACATGTGGCTGTACCATTTCTTCTAATTATATCCTCTCTTGACTCAACGCAGACATTTTGGTAGCATTTAAATACATTTAGAATTTTTACATTGGCTGTTAGGATGAATAGTTTTCATGTGGTTTTAAATCATTCTTAATTTTAGCTCTTAGAAAAACACAATTATAGGCTATGTAATGTTGTAACAGTCTCCAGAACCCTTTATTACTTGACTTTGTTTTAAACACATCTTCTATTAGGATGTTGATATTTATATATATTATGTTTAGTGAACCTGGAACCCATATTAGTTGTGCTAAGTGAGGGGTGATTTGTGACAGTTATATGGAATGGTTTACATTTCAAAAATCCCATGGTGGAAAAACCCAGTTTACTTGGATTATTAGCTTTGTGAATCTTTACAAATCTGCCAAGGTTAACAAAGCAGGCCTAATTGAAAGTGAAAGGTAGCCTAGGCACCTCTCTGGGCGACCCGTGGTTATACATTATAATGAGCTTATAGCTCAGTTTCCATAGTGTTTCTATTGGAAGCAGAGTTGGATTCTGTTAAAAAAAGACTGTAAACATGCCAAATCACTCCAGCACTACATTGGAGAGCTCATAATTAATTGGTAATAAATAAGAGATGATTTTCTCTTTTACTTTATAGGATGGCTTCCAAACTGTATCATGGGGAGGGTTTCTTATCCAAGGTCAGGGTAACAAATCCACTGCAGCAAGACAATTAGTTGGTTCTCATTGGTTAACAATCTATTACATTTGACACCTGCATCAGCATAGCACAGCTGGATGAAAATCGAAATGTCAATATTCAAATTGAGATACCCGACTGGGCATTCCATTTTAATAATTGATTAACTAAATTTACTTAACAGCAATTGATGCGCTGTCTTTTGCATTCTTCATTCATAACTGTGAGTTTGTGTTCATCGGGAATGGAGTTATGCTAGCATTAGGGAACTGGGAAGATAGGGTCAGGGTGTAGCATTAGCTAGAATGTGTTTCAGTCCTTGAGGACCGTCCTGCCCATGTGTCTTGTCTTGTACTTGTATTGTTCAATGCTGAGATTGGGTTTGTATGAAGTTAAGCTTCAACAAACGTGTACTTGTGTCCTTTGGTATCCGGCTATTCCCGAAGACCTGCCGGGACCATTTCTCTTTGTCCCACTGTTATTTTTTATAGTACGTTCCTGAAGTCTCCCTACAGTATTGACAAGGAATATTACTAAGAATGATTACAGTAGCAGGATTTTTCTTCTATATGCTAGTTTACCAGCTGCTGCTGGAGCTTTTGTTGCATCATCCCAGTTTGCTGACCAAACCTCCCCCCAACCAAATCCATTGCAATCAGTTCCCACTGCATCTAGATACAGCAGCTGGATCATTAGGTTTAATGAAGAGGGAACGAGAACAAAACTGCCAATTGCTGGTAGATGGTGGGTGATTGAAGTGGTTATGTCTGATGTTCTTCTGCTTCAGTACCCTTAAAAACAGGTATAGACCTAAAATTCCATGGAAAAAAGACTTGTGTTTTTAACAATCAATAAGTAACACTACATTGATTGAAATTGAAATAATTGATTAAAACCATGAACATATTTTGAGTTACTGTAATCCTCTGCAGATCAGAATGACCAAATGAATGAATTCTTTGTAGGGGAATGTAGGGGAATGTACTGTACAGTGTATGAATCCACTTTCTTTTGGCCCCTCTCTTGTCCTCGGGCCCTGTTGTGAATCGAGCAGTTGCAGATGGCTTGTTCCAGGAAACCACAGGCCCAAAAGGGATGCCTCTCCACTGAGCATTTGGTATACAAACTACAAAGACTGTTGTGGCCAGCACACCCTTGTAAAATGGTCTAAAATAGTATGAACTCTGCAGGATGTCCCCTAGACTTTCACCAGCAGACTCACAGCACAGACAAGAACAAATCAGCCATGTGAGGAGATGAACATACATACAGTATGCATACAGTACTGTGTATGCACAGTAGCATAGATAGACACTGCTTAATGTTACATACAGTACATACTTAGTATATGATCTACACATAACTTCCACACACATAGGTTGTGTGTGTGTGTGTGTGTGGGTGAGGAGGGGGCTGTCCATTGTAATAGCTGACAGTGGACAGTAGCAAACGTTCCAAGGTGTGTAGTGGTAACAAAATGGCTAATAGGGATTAGCTTGGCTATTGTGTTCACATGCAACACATATTGCAGTGCTGTGGCAGCGCATGAGAAGAACTATATCTGTACGAATGAGACAACCTTCTGTTTTTCTGAGTATTCCCCCTAGTTTAAACTAGTTGGTAATACTTCCTAATCAAGTACAGTAAGCTAATGTAGCTTACTGTAACTCTGTTCTGTACTGCAACTCTAACTAGCTCTGTTTTTAGTCTGTATTCCTTCCAGTTTGGGTGCAGAAGATGCCTAAAACGATAGCACCTTGAACTGCTCTCTCACAGGTCTGGAGCACATTTGCTGGCAGCTTGGTGTATTTTGAGCTCATGTGTGTTTGCATATGTATATATATGGCCACACAGTAAAATACCAACCCAAAATTGGAGCCATTGAAATACTTAATAATCCAAAATCTATATTATTGAATCTACACAAGCAGTCTGCAACCTATATTATCTCACCTTAACACATATTGTGCTACCCTAAATAGCTTTTATATGTGCACAGTATATGAACACGTATACATTTGTCTTCATTTTACGAAACAGTTGAAGGTTTGGTCCAATTGGCTCATGGTCACATGGCCACTTTTGTACGCGTGCATGTAAGCAAGAGTACTCCTAACTCAATGTTTTACACACTGATCAGAACATAAGGAATCTGTTTTTTTGGCAACAGCACATATTGGCTGTTCCTACCTCAGCTGGCCCCAGCTGTGTATACGTCTAGCTAGCTCATCATTACATACTGATTAGAAGTCAACCTGGGTTCGACCACCATTAGTGGATTGTGCATTTTCTGCCCTGCTGTACTCTCTCATTATCCTGCATCTGTGATGTTTGTGAGATGAGGTATGTACAGTATATCCATGCAGGTTTAGCAGACAAATTCTTCCTGGAGAGACCATGTCCTGCTTTTCCCCCACAGAGCTATACATGTGCGGTCCCATTTTGCCTCTAACTTTATTGTATAGCGTTTTCTTTGTGTCGGAGTCGGCATTTCCCAAAAATGTGTACACTCTTGTACAATGGGATGTTATCCGATCTGAGATTTAAAAGGAGGTGATTAGCTGTGAGGTGCCACAACAAATGGATGTGATGAATTTTGTTTAGTTGATTATGAAACCAATCTCACTCCTCCGCTAACTTCATATCGCCAAACCAAAGTAAATTGTATTTCATGGTATTCCCACCAAAACACCAAGCATCTACTAGTTTCTAAGACTTCACTTACTGTAGAATCGCCCATAGCACACAGTAGGTGGCATTGGGATGTCTTATTTGTTTCCCGTTGAAAACTGCAGGTCAGCTTCCAGGGCACATATGTTGTGTGTGAATGTAGTGTACAAAAGACAAATGTCTGTCTGTAATTATACTCTCTAGGTCCACATTCCCCTCCTACACAGCACTAGCTACAAACATGGAACAAAATGGGTTTTAAAGTGATACCCTGTGCCCTGGGCTGAATAACTAGCCTAACACTATAAGAGCTTTGGCAGATTAAGACCTCGGGTCCCATAGGCAACACCTACCAGTGGAAAACTGCAGGCTATGAGATGAGATGAGAACCAGCCTCCTCAGTATTGGGTAATGATCTGACCTCGGTAATAGAATTCCATTACTTGAACTGTATTGAAACTGAATCTTGGTTGACCAAGGTGGGAGGAAATGTTAAAAACATGACGGCCAGGGTAAAGCGGACTGGAGCAAATGATATCTCATGGTTGTCTTTCCCCCTTGGGTCCGTATAGCTAATGCAATAAGATAGCGTAAAGCTCCATTGATATCACTTACAGAACCTGGATATTTCCCAAGATGCAAAGCTACAGCTGAGCTGAATAATCCTTGAGGCTGGTCTGGACACAGTGACAACACAAAAATGACTATACAGCTGGGGTAGCATTACTGGGGCCAAATCAGAGAAAATGGAATTTAATAGAGAGGGTGAAATGCCTGCACCATTTGATTTTTGGAAGGGTGGGTGTGTGGGGGGATTCATGCAGACCAGAACGAATCAAGGCAATGGGGAGGTCCACAGAGTTCAACATAATATTTACTCATTAGCCTATTTCTCTATGGGGGGTGTTTACGGGTATTTTGAGTATATTATATTAATTCATAACCTACGTCCAATCTGAGGTGTTGTGGAGGTATTCCTCCACAAAATGTTTAGGGGTAAATTTACTTCGTTTCAGGCCGTGCATGGTATTTAGCTGTCTGGGCACTACTTTCGTCAGCCTCCACGGCAAAATTCTATTAGTGACACGTCCGCCAAAAGCAATTTTTGCTTTCATTGAAATGCATAACAGTGCTCCCATATTGTTATTATTCCATTATCTTTGGCCAGATGTTCAGCTGGTTTCTCAGTGAACCCACTGTAAACCCAGAATGATCCACAGCTTTTATTGTTTCTTTTGTCCAATTTTCTTTACCAGGCTGGTAAATGAAATAAAAAATGCACTTGCTTTTAGAAATGTCACTATATAAAAAATAATTTAAAGGAGCTCTGGCACAATTTTCCGCTTGGGGACTCGTTGTCAACAGTGTGACAAAAATGTAAGGTTATAATAATGAAGTTTAGTGCACTAATGTCCCCCACCTCACTGAGGAGAAAGTTGTATGGGGATGTAATCTAAAGTCCAAAAACTGTGACACCGGTTTTTTTCTGTAGGACTGAATCCATCTTTTTCTGAACAGATATTGTACACAGACGTTGATCTTTTGTCAGGAAATACTGTACAATGCCCCTGGGAAACACAGAGAACAGTTGAGATATTTCTTCCCCCATCTGAATTACAATATTTTCATTCTAGCAAATCACACCTAAATCACAAAACAACGTATATCATCAGCAACATGGATTTGGACCACATAAAAAAAAGTTATTGTTGTTGTACAAGTTAAGTACAATAAAAAAGGGGTCTAACTATAAATCAGACAAATCTCATCAGAACTGAACATGCATTTAAATATTTTTGCTTTATTGGAGATTCTTTCACAAATTTGGTAAGGTTTACTCATTAATGAAATCCTCATATTGTATGTCAGAGATTATCTAGGGCATCCCTATGCTTTCTTTGTGGCAGTTTGCACTGCCATACACTACAGTGAGGCTGTCAGCTATGAGCTTGCTGTCTCTTCTTGCTCCCTGGTGACCCCCATTGTGTGATAGTCCAAGCAGGACCTTGGCCAGTCCATTCTCCATGTCTGTATTTTCTCCAGGCATTTCTAACAACCACTAAATTGAGTCCTTGACCCCCCCCCCACACACACACACACACACACACACACACACTCCCAACAACACTATTACTATATCTAACACAAAGGAATCAAACCCAGGCAGATGGACAACAGCAATTTGTGAGTTAAAGGGAAAGCCGTGATGTTGCAGCGCAGTAACCAACCGTGTAACCACACACTGTACGCACACATTCAATTTGTTGAGTGTTTTTCCTTTCCACAAGTGTGAGACATTTAAAATACAATTCTGTATACAGCCCCGTGAGAGTGGCACTGACATTGTTGACAGATATAAACTGATGTTAGCCTTGCTGGCTTTATAATGACTGTGATTCAATACTAGCTACAACGAAAAAAAAAAAACTGAAAACATGTTTAAAAGGGACATGGGGCCACGTGTGTCTCTTTGTAGGCTGCACTTATAACATCCAACAAACGGAGAGGAGAGGAATGTCAAGGGGTGTTTTTCAGAAGAGGAAAACGGATAACTCCACACTATCACAGCCTCTCATTCGCCTCTCTCACACGTTGTCTACCGCCAGCTGCCGTGTGTCCGTGCACGAGTTAGGTTAGAGGGTGTCGCGATACCCCCGCACCCCTGTTCTCTCACAGCTGAGGGTGATTAAGCCATATCGCTGTCCTTTTGTTAAGTGCAGAGGGATATTTAAACTTTGGAGGGGGTGCTGGGGTGGTTATAAGCGATAACATCGGGTTTCTGAGAAACAATATTTTAGTTCCCCCATACCCTCGAAGTGGAATGTAACGTACAGTATGATAAACCCATAATGTGTAGCTTCCATAGCTTAATATTATGTTCTCACTTTGACAAATTAAGTAACCCTTTGTTCGCTAGACAGCTATTAGTTGTAAGGACTCTCAAGTTACTCTGTTTGTTGTATTAAAAGTATATTTAAAGTTTGCATGTAAATGAAACTATAAATACGGTGTTTATGAAACATTACAGCAATATAATAACTATTAGTAAAAACTGTATTACATGAAGCTCATATGAGTTACTGTAGGTATCTGGCTCAAGGGTCATGCTCACAAGCAGGTCACCTGCGTGTCGTTCTGGCTGGGAGATGCACCAGATTATCCTGCTCCCAAGATCTCCTCTGTGGCATATTATCACATTGACTACAGTAACAGTGTGAGTACCACCAGACATCTTTCCTCTGGGTTCCAGCTGTGGTCCTGAAGCGCTACATAGATCAATCTGCTCACTGGCATTTCTGCTATTGTTGCCATTCCACAGAGAGGCAGGGAATCTGGGAAGCATTCCGATTCTGCATGGACCCCCTGACAGCTGCTCAACTACAGAGCAGGGCCCAGACCCGTATCCCGCGGTCTGTGAAAGCTCACCAAAGGTCTAATTGCACTTCTGAAGTCTTGTTTTCGTTCTGCTCTTATCCTGCAATAACTTGCCAAGGAACATCCTAAATCCTCATTTACACAGTTTCCTCCTTCTTTGGTAAAACCTTCAGAGACAGCTGTCTGTGACACCAATTGGGTTTTTTCTAACCTCTTGTGCCTATACAGTATATCTGTGTGTGTGTAGAATAGCAGGTGTATGTGCACATTTGTATTCATGCGTCTACAGGTTAAATGAGCTACATCTCATGGCAGATGGGAGTACATCTTTCTCTTTCATGCTGAAGTGTGAGCCCCGCTCGAGGACTCACCTATGCAGTGACTAACTGTAGTTTTTAAACTCACTTAAATCTCAACACGCAGAGATGCCATGCATCAGAACACACACACACACTCATGCAAAATGTGCACTGATATTTATAGAATATGATGCTTCAACTACAGTTCTGTATTGTTAAAGGAGTGTGTAATTTGGAAAATTATCCACAAGGGAGCAGGCTTGAGAAATAATGGGTCCCTTATAACCACATACGCAATGGACCTACATTAGAACACGTACATTATAGTCAAAATGGCCCAGCAGAAGTATATGACCTTGATCAAACAGCATGACAAACACGTACGTATTTGTAATGTCTTTTGTTGACATGCTAATAATAACCATACTGTATGCAAATGGAAAATATATTCCTGTTTTTGTTTTAAACTGCTAGTTGCGCATCATGGAGAATTCTTCCACAGAATTTGATATATCTGTGCTGACTTTTTAGAGATATTTTGAATACAAATTGACTGATGGACAAACAAAGCCAGGCAACATCCTGGGCAGAAGTAAATATTACACAATTGTTCCTTGTGAAAAAATAAGATATGCCACGAATGCCTTTGCTGATTCAAGTCAGGCGATACACGATGGTGTGGTGGCACTTCCTAGTGGAGTCAGCGATGGTAAGCCAATACAATGCGTTTTGTCAGATTAATTTACTGATGGGCTGCTACCTGCTGTGAGTCTGCTGAAGAAATAACCACCGTGTTGGCCTGTTGGAGCAGGGAGACATCTAAAACACGCAGGGTGCATGCAGCCCTCCAGGACCGGAGTTAAATTGCCCGGCCCTATAGCATTGAAGGGAGAGGTGTTTTTGTTTTGATTGAGTTCAAATATCAGAATGACTAACTACATCTTTAATATAAGTAATTGCAGGGTTTTTAGAGGATATTACAGTACCTATTATATTAATATTATATTATATTATATTATATTATATTATATTATATTATATTATATTATATTATATTATGTTATGGGCACAGGTCACTTCTTTATGGGCACTGGCTATGCCCAAAAAGAAAAAAACTGTGGGAACTGTGCTGATGTGCCCACTGGTGATCAGGAAGAACGGTGGACCACCATTGTTCCTTGCCGATGGAATATCATTCAGTGTTCACTTAACGTAATTATGTTTTACATTCTCAGTGGTCAACAATGAAACCAGGTGAAACACATGAATTAATCACATTACCATCATTATTTTACATTCAGCATTTGGGACATGCTTGCATAAATTAATAAAATAATCATTAATGTGGAATATATACATAATTCAAAATAAGGTGAATACACATGATTGTACGTTACTGTCTTTGCTTCCAACATCTGCATAGACTGACATCATACTGTTGTGACAACATCACCGGGTTAAGAGCTCTATCGTATAGCAGTTCAGTGAAGGAATTGAAGGGTCGGGGGATGGGGTGGTAAAAAATGATATCCTGAAAGCGTTGCAATTAGGGTTTCTCTCTTTGAAATCCCAGGCCACTCAAACGCTTCCGCTTCTTATCGGCCTATCTGCTCATCTGGAGGGGAAGTGAAGTTTACACTGCTGAGAGGCTGCAGGTCTGCTGAATGATACTGCCTGCTCGCAACTCAGGCGGGGTGACTTCACTGACCCTAATGGCCGTCCATTGAGCTGGTAGAGGCTGGCTCCATTGAGAATCCACCGGATGATAGATGCTCATTGATGATAAGCAACAGAGGAAATGTCCAAACCAAACCAAATCAATGACATTTGAAGATGACACAATGTTCAAAGGAGAAATACAATGATGGAAGCACAATTTAAAATATTAATAGGACAACCTAATCATTATTGCAAATGAAAAATCTGCATGTAAACATAAATTATAGCAGTCATGGTGCCAGATATCATTTTGTGCATTTATGTACTTCAAACTAAGCAATGCATAAAGTTAATGAAATCCTTGCTGGTTTATAGCAGTGATGCCAATACTTTATGAATTCTAGGAAAGAGGCTAATTTTGAATAAAAAGGATTTGTACCCTTTATGCAGTACAAGAAGTATGTTGGCATCTACTCAGGAGAAGAATTCCTAAATACATCTTCAGATACCTGCATTTCCTGGAAACCTTTACAAGTTCAACCTGTGTATCTGAAAAACTATAGTTACGCTCTTTTAATAAGTTCATGCATGTCGTGTGTGTGTGTGTGTGTGTGTGTGTGTGTGTGTGTGTGTGAGAGAGAGTTGGTTGTATAACAAACTAGCTTTAAGATACATGTGCCGCCAGCAAGCATTTCTCACCACACAAAGACAATGTCCATTTAGTACTATCTCTGAGAACAAACATATTAGTGAACATTGTGACCACACAGCAGATATCACAATATCGGCTGTGTTCTGCTTATGTAACTTTACTGTAAGGAAAATCAACTAAAGACAAGCTTTTGTGCAAAAGCCTGGGATGTATTTTTGCACTCAATTCGGTCAATCACAGAAAAGAATACACCATTACAAAATAAAACGAAAAGGTTAATTAAAATAAAATAAAATAATGTATAATTGATATGTAAATGTTTATTGAACCATCTGCTTTATCCTTAATGTATGGCTTTACAAGCTTCTATGCCTTTGCTTCTTTTATAGGCTACCTTGCATTTTCAAACTTTACATGCAAATATACTTCTCTATAACGAAATTAAGGACAACGTATAAACATTTAATTGTGAACTTTTTTCGCCCTTCTCACCACGTAGCGGCCCGCCCCTTTGCTCTAGAGCGTTGGTCCAAGCCTTGTAGTAGAGCCCACCACAGTTAACTTATTTTAGGAACCCACCCTTCTCCGCAGTATGCATGTTCGCAGGGAAACCCACGAGCCGTGTATGTCTCAGCATTTTATTTTACCGGCCAGAAACCATCCACTCAAGAGCTACTGCAGATAATTCAACTGGATGTGGAAGGCAGACCGGAGACGCGTGTGCTTGAGAGTTGGGAATACGCTTGGAAACCTGGTTGGAAACCAAGAGCACCAGCATACGGGGAGGAGGGATCCTATAGTTTCCAGACTGCCGCACACTTCTGAACGTGGATAATCATGCACGTGCTCTTTAAGGGGTTATGGTTTCTGCTATTAGCCGATTTCTTGAACCAAGTGGCATCTACGGGGATGTTGCTTTTGAATCCAAGCAAAGGTGAAGTATGCTGCTCTGTCAACCTAGATCTGGCGACTTTATAGCATGCGGTAGCCAACTACTGAATGAATGAATTTTTTTTTCGGGTCAGCCAGGCACATTACTTGAAGTGGTTTTTGGAGAACCACTTATTTGATTAATCAAATTATTACAATATAATGAATCAAAGCAAACACATTGCAATACAACACCCTGAACTGCTATAAATGTATCCTATAGGCTATCGATTCTGCTGTTGAACGTAGTCAGACGAGGTATAATTTCCATCTGCGTTCTAGATCGTTACTTTATTACAATATGTTTATGATTTGTCTTCCATAGCAAAACAGGAGCGAGGCGCATATGAGATTGTTACGCCGATTCGGGTGAATGATGCTGGTGACAAGTTTCCTACAAGTTTGCACTTCAAAAGAAAACGGCGAAGTTTGGATCAGCACGCCGTCAGTATTACAGATCAGTGGGACCAAACAAACATCCACTACAGGATATCAGCTTTTGGACAGGACTACCACCTCAACCTCACTCTCGAATCGGGATTTATCGCACCGCTATACACTGTGACGTTACTTGGAGTACGTAAAGCAGGTAACATAACGGATTTTTCGCCAGAAGGGGGGGCAGATGGCGAGGAGGACACGGAGTTAAACCACTGCTTCTATAAAGGACATGTGAATGCTCAAACAGAACATGCCGCGGTCATCAGTTTATGCTCTGGACTGGTGAGTTTTTTACGCACGGCTGCATGTTATGATTTTATGACTGGATCATACATTATTTTGCTCTCACTCGGTCACATCGATCACTTACTCCACCACGCCTTTTTGTTTGATTTTCATTTAACATTAAAAATAAAAAAATAATTTGCCCAAATAATTGCCAATGGATAATCATGCGCCTTCTACTTGGTTTTTGTAAAGTTACGATCCACCATGAAACTCAGAAGTCTACAACGTACTTTCAATGACAAATAGGATTGTCCCATGTGCGGTGCTTATCTGCTGCCTTTTAATGTTTAATGTGTGATCTACTATGTTTCCCCTGGTAGTGGGTGACGTCTTTACGCACACCCTTGCAGCGGGAGTACGAGTGGTGCTGACGTCATCACGATTTTCTCTTTCCCAGACCGTAGCGAGTTTTGAGAGGAGCACACTGCCCTAGAGAGTAACAGTGAAGGGATTACATAGATGCCACAGTTCAGTTTCATTACACGACCCACTTTCATATATACCAATCAGCAGTTAACATGGGTAAGAATAGTTTACCCTAATGGAACTCAATAATATAAAACGTATAGATTTTATATTATACAATGCTGTATTCTAAATATAAAAATAAAAAAAAGTTTGTTTTTACGGTTAAGACATAAAGGCATATTAAAATGCTATGTCTGATAGTTCTACCATCGTTTAGATTATGATTCTATATTGAAAATGTTCCATGTTTAGCATAGGCTACTACGAACAGGATTCACTACGGTTCTGTTTCACCATGCAGAGCAGCAACACTGTCCTTGCATTTGCAATTCAATCGTTTTTTTTTCCCCCAGTTAAGAACAAAAAAATGAGAATTTCACATTTGCTTAGCTTGGCACTTCCCTTTGCTGCTATAGCTTTGACCTCCAAGCGAGCTAGTAGCTAACAAGAAACATAACAAGGTATCCATTAAGCCTGCCAAGAAAGTAACACAATCCACTTTCATTGTTTTATCTGACAGACGTCACAGGTCCCATTCTTTCCTCTTTATCCGCCAGTGGTTGCGCTGCGTGAAAATTCACCTTGTTGTTAGGCTTTGCGTGGCACAACGCAACTTTTACTGCTGAGAAAGCACGTGCACATCTTTCAACTTCACGTTCTTGTGTTTAGCTTGGCACTTTCAGGTCTCCAGGGGGGGAGTATTTTGTGGAACCACTTCACAGCCATGAAGGGGAGCACTATGAAGAAGAACACACCAAACCTCATATTGTGTACAGGAGGAGCTCGCTCAAAGAAGAGGCATCTGAAAAGGCTGCAGCTTGTGATACATCAGGTACAGTAGTGTGCATGCTGTGGTTCGCAATGAGATGCGCACGCACACACACACACACGCAATACACTGACACAACACAATACTGTCCAAACACAGATTCAGAAACGCACACCCCAGTGTCTCAAGTCAGACTTACAATGAGTAAAACCGTCCTGGAATAGTGCAAGATCTGTACTAGTAAACCTTGGCCTGGTGCCATCCGGCTATTGGCTCTGGACTGCTCTGTGTGTGTGTGTGTGTGTGCGCGTGCGTGTGTGTGTGTTTGTACAAGCGTACAGTTATGAGGACACATTGCAAATACACGAGCATGTATTTCTAAGTGCGTTTGTAGTGTGTGCATGTTACTGTTGTGAGTGCGTTTGCACATGAATGCACGTGCATGCATGACAGTGGCCCGTGTCAATCTCAGCGTGTGACGTGCACATTTCACATAAGCATGTACACACTGCACAAATGCACGTACATGGTTGTGGTAATCGGGCATGTTAATGAGTGCCCGCAGATGTGAGCAAAGATGGTGCAGGCAAACATGTAGTGATTTGATCGCTACATGTTTGCCCTATGTCCCCCACTACAAATCACTGCAGGAACTAATGTGTTACAGTAATATGTGTTGGACTAGCCTATATCACAGGTCATTGGCACATAGCAGAAGAAAAATGTACATGGTTTAAATAAATAAATCACGCTAAAGCAGTAAAAGTATTGTCTAGAAACAGCAGAGCAGTGAACAACAGTGTTTCTATCGCACAGGAAGTCATCTCCTTTATCATCCCATCGGAGTATATCGCTTCAGCTTCCTGTTGACTCTTGTATTTTCTCTGCCTCTTTGATAAGACATTCAAATAGGCCCGCTGTCATAAGCACATTGTGTAAATTGTATATTGTATAGTGCTGAATAATGCAGAGCTACAAAACATTAAGTACTCAAAACTAAGAAAATAAATCTGGAACTTCATTGCCATACACATTTCAGCAGATGTTTGTTTTTATTGTGCTTTTACTGGGAGCACACAAACATGTGCGTTTGTGTGCGCGTGTGTGTGTGTGTGTGTGTGTGTGTGTATGTGTGTTTATGTGCGCTTGTGACTTGTATTGTGCACGTCTGGTTCCATATGGATCATATATTTAGATTAATGAAAAGATGCCATTTAGGTCAAATGTGGACTTGACTGGTTATATTTTACAAAGCTCCTTTGTAGCTTTGAAGTGGTGAGAATGTTTTTTTTGTAATTATAATAATATGTTCTGTATTGTAACCATACAATCTTTAGTGCTTTAGTTGTCACCTTTGTTGAAGCGTTGTTGCACTGGGGAGTAGGGGCTGTCGTGCATAAACATAAAATAACCAAAAGCAGTATGTGCAAAAAAGTAGATTTGCAATTGAACATCCCAGTTGTTGAATGGTTGTAAAAATGTCACTCATTCACTGGCCAGCCTAGTTGTTTTCTTGTGACTGGGTGCCAGGTTTACCTAACATGAACCCTAAGCCCCTGACTCCCCTCTTCTAAGAAAGAGAGCCAGGAGAACGACTCCAGGCAATGTTCATCCATCAGCCAATTCTTTCAGCAACAATAAACAAAACAGAGACATGGCAGAAACACATTTGTACAATATCCACTCACAGACATGCAGTTTACCTCACCTATCACGCCACGCATAGACCGCAACCGCAAACAAACGCACAGTTGTCGCATGCATAGCTTCCTTGAATCCTTTCTTCCACTATCTGACCTACTGAATGCATCTCCCTTCATTCCACTTGTATTTATATGTGCTCCATTTCTCGCCAGGACACCGGCGCAGACTTAAGAGGCACAAGCTGAAGCGTGGACCGGCAGATGTGACCGGCGCTGCACCCATCCCAGTGCTCCGTGACTTGGAGACGCTGAGCGCAGCTCTGGTGACCGCTGCCGTGGCCAGATCAGAGAGCGGTGGAGCTGGCGAGCGCACTCGACCATCAAATGATAGCAGCGGTGACTCGGGACCTCACAGGAGATCAAAGCGCTTCCTCTCTTACCCGCGCTTCGTTGAAGTCATGCTGGTGGCCGACAGCAAAATGGCGGAGCATCACGGCAGCAACCTGCAACACTACGTCCTAACTCTGATGTCCATCGTAAGTTCCGCTTAGCTGCTGAAAACACCCTGGTGGGGCTGCAGGCGCACGCACCGCGGGACGGGCGTTCGTTGGGTGGTCTGTCCAGTGTCAGTGTGGGGGCGTGTGACTTGTGTACATGCGTTTACACATTGAGGAATAGAAAGCAAGCGCCGTGTGTGTGTGTGTGTGTGTTTGTTCTGGCGCGCTGCTCGGTACTGTTCGACAGTCGGCTAATCTGAAGAAGAGGTCTGTGGGAGGGGTAAGGGTAAACACTCTCAAACCACCAGGGAGGAGAGTGTGTGTGTGTGTGTGTGTGTGCATGTGTGTGTGTGTGTGTGTGTGCGTGTGTGTGTGTGTGGTGAGGTACAGATTGAGTATGCCTGACAACTTTTAGAAATGTTTAAAAAAAGAACAGGTATCTCACATAGGCGGCAATAGTCCCGGGCCACTTCAAATACGGTCTTCTGCAGGCGTTATGTGGCCAGGATCATGAGGGGGGGGGCTGAGTTGAGGTCTTGGCAAAGACTTCATTCTCCGCAGGGATCTAGTCCATTATCAGCTTCTCGCTCCAATCAGCTAAATCCACTGTTGCCTATTTAAAGCCAAGTGGTGTAACTGTCCAATAAGTTACTCCAGTTGGCACTGGTTTCATGTGGTGTCACATCACTTTTGTCCTTGACGTTCATTTCACCAGCTCACCTCTAATTAAAGGCATAGTTGGCGATTGTAAGCGAATACACCTTTTTTGGAAAATTCTGCGAATATCTACTTCCGGTCTGCTAGCTGCCCATTCTGTGTGTGCGCTGGAAAATATTATCTGGTGATTCTACACAGCCATGGCTATGTAAATGTAAACACAAACACAGTGGTGCATACCGCACCACACAAAAATATACTTGACTTGGCAGTGCATTTCCAATGTGTGGGGGCGGAGCTTCTAAGGGAACGCCCTATGGCATTAAAGGAAGAGGTGTTTTTGTTTTGACTAAGTTCAAGCTTTCTACAGAATGACTATACCTTTAAATGAAATGTGTGTTTTCTTCATGTAGGTGTCTTCCATCTACAAGGACCCCAGCATTGGCAATCTCATTAACATTGTGATTGTTAAGTTAGTCATAATAAACAGTGAGCAGGTAAGATTACATCTCAGAGTTTCATCTGCCCAATCTGAAAAACGTTTTATTCATTTATCTATTATTTTCTTTCTGTTTCCATCTCCTAGGATGGTCCAGTCATTTCCTTCAATGCACAGACCACTTTAAAGAACTTTTGTATTTGGCAGCAGAGACAGAACATTCTTGATGACAGCCACCACTCACACCATGACACAGCCATTCTTATCACCAGGTACTGGCAATGCGTAATATTGTATGCTACGTTTACTATACTAACCGTGTATAGTGTTAAATGCCACAGTAGTAGCGTTAGACACTAAGCTACACAATAAATGTACTGATCACTCCAAATATTCTATTTTATTCTTTGAAGAACCATTTACGCTAAAAGTATGATTACATAGAGGTGTAATAAGGGAACTAGAATCTATATCTTAATATGGAACCTGAAATAAGATGGAAAATTACTTGTGTATGTCATTTACCTATTTGTCTGCACCCCAGGCAAGACATCTGCCGGGCAAGGGATAAATGTGACACTTTAGGTAAGTGATTATTAAAACCAGAAAGGTAGAATTGCCACCATAAAGAATTACATGCAAAGGCCCGATTGCCATGTATACATCAGCAATATATCAGTACTGCATTTTAATGTAATATTATGCATTCTTTTCTGCTATTTACTTCTATATTTGACAATAGCTGATGATGAAAACTACAGCGATCCTCACAGTGAGCAAATATACTGGTAATCAGGGATCTAATGTTTTGTTATTCAGGGCTTGCAGAGTTGGGAACAGTGTGTGATCCGTACAGGAGCTGCAGTATCAGTGAAGATAATGGACTAAGCACTGCCTTTACCATTGCCCATGAACTTGGACATGTGTAAGTATCCTGTTTGCCTTGAGTCTCCTTCTTTAGAAAGGTCACCAGCCTCTGTTAGAAGCGGATGAGTGGTGTTTCGAGGAAAACCGCTCATCCCTGACGCAATCTACAGGGGGAGGGATATTCACTTCTTAATGATTTTACAGTTTTATGCACAGGGTCTTTTCACTAAACAGTAAATACAAATATGTGACCCGGTTCCCTAATTTGTTATTAGTTACTGCTAACACTGCTAACTGTTATCACTTTGATGAGCAAAGGTGATCCAAGAACAAACTTTTGGATTAGCTGTGTTGGCTTTCTAGGATTATAAGATAAAGCACAGCTTCAGTCCCGGTGGGTGGGTGACCGTTGCCCCGTAGCAAAGTCCTGAGTCAGCTCAGCCGGAGTGCAAGTTAGCCTGTTACAGCCTCCATCGTCTCTAACAAACGCTTTCTCCAACTGTGGGTTTGCTGAATTACCATTCATGTAGTGACAAGATTGCACAGAGCTCTGTGCTCTACGGTACCAGTCGGTTGTGTGGTGCCAAGTATCTCTTGTGCAACAAGGCAGCTAGGGCCCCATTTGCTCAGCCTCAGTTTACTGAGTAACAGCTTTACGGCATACATGTTTAGCTCCACATATTTACGGATAACTGCGAGTAATTACGCCAACTACACTAATTTTGCTGTCAGATGCAAGCTTGCAGGACTTTGCTCAGCAACCCAACACATGCATAATATACTAAATACTGTATGTAATATAAGACCTAATGTATACATATCAACGAGTCACAGCTTCAGTTTAACTTTGTTGCTTTTCAATCTGGAAAGCCTAGAAATTATTGCAATTGTGTCTGAGTAGCAACTGAACTAACACCTCAGTGTCGTATTGACAGATATACAGGCGTGGTTTAGGTTTGCCGACAGCAAAAACAACCATCCAATTAGCTGCCAAATATATGTTGAAAGTTCCTGCCATTTTTCAAACAGTTGTGATGGACTGCTCCCAAGATGGACTTGTGACTAACAATCCGAACATGCACAATTTTTCTCTGTCAGGTTCAACATGCCCCACGATGACAGCAACAAGTGTAAAGAGGATGGAGTGAAGATCCAGCTACATGTGATGGCTCCTACACTTAATTACAACACCAACCCCTGGATGTGGTCCAAGTGCAGCAGGAAGTACATCACCGACTTCCTGGAGTACGCCACGCTCTTATCTTCCCCGTTTTTTCCCACACACGTGCACAGGGACTGTAGTATAATGTTGTGGCCGCACACCCTTTTTTCAGTTCAGTGAATATGTTAAATCAGTTCTTTATTTAGGCTAATCGAACACAAGAATTAAGAAAAAAAACAGCAATAGTAAAGTAGTGTTACGGAGTGGTTAAAATAATGTTTTATATATCTTTAAAAAAATAATGTTTCACACATTTGGAATAGTGTACTTTTTCAGTTTGAGGGACCCAGTGCGACATTATCATCAGTTACCAAGCATAAACCTTTTCACACAATTACCCAAAGCACTGTCCTCTCTAACCACAGATGTTTGCATGAATTCAGATGCAGGGGTGTCAACAATATAAGTGACGGGGTTCATTAAGGCTGTACTGGGTTTTTGTTTTTTGTCCGTCTGCTTCTTGTTTTTTCCTTTTTTATTATTTAAGTCGTCGTATTTGTGTTTCTTCATAGCACAGGGTATGGTGAATGCTTGCTCGATGAGCCTGTTTCTAGGCCTTACAGTCTCTCTCAGCAGCTGCCTGGGTGGATATACAACGTCAGTAAACAGTGTGAATTCATATTCGGGCCAGGGACACAGGTGTGCCCATATATGGTAAGTAAACGCAGTGCGTAAATAGTAACTGTCACGTTGTGCATGCTGCTCTGTCATGAGGGAACCCTCTTGTATAACGGCTGTCCAGGTTCTGCTGTTGGTAATTTTCAAGACACATAATTTGAGAACTTTCTATTCCATTGTATTGTATTCAATTATATTTATTATCTTAATCTATCTTAATCTTTTGTTTATTGCCACTTTGTTTATAGCCGGTTATAGCAGGCTATGTAATTTGTATTCTTATGTAGTATGTGTGTGTGCGTGCGTGCATGTGTGCATGTCTCTGTGTGTGTTTGCATGTGTGCATGTTGTATGTCTGTGTGTGTGTGTGTGCATGTGCGTGTGTCCGTGTGTGTGCATGTGTTTTGTCCAGACCCAGTGTCGCAGGCTGTGGTGCACCAGTCCTGAAGGTGCCCAGCGAGGCTGCAGGACCCAGCACATGCCCTGGGCAGATGGCACTGAGTGCTCCCCTGGAAAGGCAAGTGGGCATGTTGGGGAGACCATAAGACAAGCAGAGAGACAGTTAAGGGCAAGTGGGCATGTTGGGGAGACTATAAAATCCCAGCAGAGAGAGACAGTCGAAATATCAAGGAAATATGGACACCAGAGAACAGAAGAAATAGAAATATATACTGTAAAATATTATTTTGTGGAAATTCTCTTAAAATCCTTAGTCGGCCGTTGTGTGTGTAACTGGTTCATTAATTTCTACAGCACAAAAGAATGTTTGAATTTTATTTAATCTAGCAGTTTCCAATGACTCATCACTGTGAAATTGTTCACAGGTGCTTATAAACAAAAAGCAAAATGACAGTGGTATAAGTCCTGCATGAGTGTCGTGTTAGACAGCATTCCCCCCTGTGGCCATGTGGGTTTGTGTTGTTGTCAGGAGGAAATGTGTAATTATTTAGCTGTAATACGATTATGTAGGTGGCGAGAAGTTGTACATACGCGGTGGAGATTCCCTTAGCTTTTAATTAGGACTTCTCTCACTAACTCCTTGCTTCCTGCCTCTAAGACATGAGGGGACATGAAAGGACCACGGGCCAGCCAAGCTCCCGAGAGGTCCCACGACAAGCACATGTTCCAACCCTGTTCTGTTTACACCAGCTTCCCGTGCTAGACTAGTAAACCAAACCATTAAGCTGCTCTGTTTTTGTTGAACGCTATTTGTTGTAACACTATCCTCCTGTCATAAGATGAGATGTATTTATTGTCCATATGTGTGTGTGACCAGAGAGCAAATTGCCTTCCTTTTTTTCCCCCGGTCCTCTTTTTCCATTTGATTCACTGTATAATTTCTCCCAGATTAAGTTCAAAGGCGAACGTGAAGCAGCCCAAATAGATGTGTAGCAAAATCCCAAGATGAGGTTTCATGTGCTTACTCTGTCTCCCTCTCCTTCTACCTGCTCTTCCACATCGCACGTGAACAATATTTGTATCCATCTACCTAGACCTACAGGCCAACCAGCAGCATAGAGCCCTCGCTCTTATGTATATACAACACTTTGTGTATGCTACATACCAACACGTTCTCATTCCCAACTCGTCAAAAATTGCAGCTTGGTCCATGGCCTTTCTCGTCAATTTCCGAAACGTTAGAAAGCCTTTGCTATAAGACTTTGGTCATTGACTGTTATGGCAAAGACTACGGAGTTACCACTGGTTTATTTTTAGCTATATGGGCATGCAATTTCAGCTCAAGTATTAGCTCCTGGTTGTAGATGAATAATCAATATACAATCGAGACATGTTAAAATGTATTTACCTGAAATCATGAAATTGTATCGTTTCAGTTATATTTCAGTATAGGCTATGTGTAACCTATGATTTCAGGTAAATACATTTTAACATGAATGAGAACGTGTTGTACATACAGTACCTTATTCAAGTTTCTTCCTTGTCTACCCTTCCAGCACTGCAAGCATGGCTTGTGTATAGCCAGGGAGCATGACACTGCCCCGGTGGAAGGGGCGTGGGGCCTGTGGAGCCCTTTCGGCACCTGCTCCCGGACCTGTGGCGGGGGCATCAAGACCGCCATGCGCGAATGTAACCAGCCTGTGTAAGTGTAGTGCGTCCGTCTCTCTGTAGTCACGCAACGCTGACTACAGACTTATGGTCTCCGTCCTGGCTGCCCGGGCCAAATGCACAATAGACCAAGCATCCTTAAGAAGATTCTTCCCATAGGTAGCATCTGCTGGGTCTTTCAGATGGAAGAGCTAATGGGTGGGATTTGTTGATAAGCACCGATAGGTCATGTCTCCATTGAAAGGTGCCTGCCTCATTTGCTGGGCTTTTAGACAAATTAAAGAAAAGCATGATCTCACCGCAGTAGACTCTGGTAGTGTAACAAGCTGGACTGTTTGTGAAGCGAGAGAGGGATGGATGCACTGTAAAAAAGACTTTATTGTTAAACTATGTAACAATAAGTCCTATTTATTCTACTCCACGTAATTAATCGCAAGTAATGGCAACAAGGCAACCAACTCGAGATGACACATCAAAAATGTAGTTACAGTGTAGACTGTGATGCGCAAGTAGATATTGTGTGAATAAATGAATGGCGTATTGTATTCGTGTCCCTCCTCCAGGCCTAGGAATGGGGGGATGTATTGTGTGGGCCGCAGGATGAAGTTTCGTTCCTGTAACTCTGAGCCCTGCTCTGAGCAGAAGCAGGACTTCAGGGAGGAGCAGTGTGCTGCCTTCGACGGCAGGAACTTCAACATCAACGGCCTACCTCCCAATGTGCGCTGGGTGCCCAAATACAGCGGAAGTGAGTAGCGTTCTTCTATTTATTCACTGTGCTGTAGGAATGACTATTGTCGTAACTAACCGCTCTCTTCTCAGTTCTGATGAAAGACCGATGTAAGCTGTTCTGTCAGGTGGCCGGCAGTAATGCTTACTATCAGCTCAGGGACAGAGTCATCGATGGCACCCCCTGTGGCCCCGACATCAACGACATATGTGTCCAGGGCCTGTGCAGGGTGAGGTCTCTTTTCATACCCAGAACATCTCATGTGGTTGACATTCAAAATGGAAGTGGAAGCTGCCGAGTCATCAGCTGGGTTTACATGGACACTTTTTTGTCTTGTTTACATGCGCCATCTCAATTAACCGGAATAGATGTTAAATATGCAGAAATTATATGCTCTGTAAAATAATGTGTCCCACTAGCAAGAAGGCTAAAATCGTCTAGCATCTGTGGCAAATAAGTCGGAGCGTAAGGCTGTTATGACATGATATTTACAGCTCTAGACGAAGTATACTGTAGCTTATATTCACTTATTTGCATTTGTACTGTGCCTGTGCAGAATAGTCTACCGCCTTGCCTCCAATCAATTTGGCATCACATAAAACAACATAGCCTAAGACGCAGAAGAATGCAACCCGAAAGTAATTGAATTTAACCCTTTACCTGGTAGAATTCTTCTTTCAATTTGGTTATGGAATGGGTTATACACTACCCATCTGCTTTGGAATTAAATGTCAATTGGGTTGGGCCTTTCTCTTCTGATTGATGTGTTTATATGGAGCATTTTATTTTCGGTTGGGCTTTTAACCCGGTTTTAAATAATAATAGAATAATAATAGGGTCCATGTAAACGTAGCCACTGATTATGAAACTGTACCTTTCTTTTGCACTTACACACAATATTTTAGAGTTGGAATTTGCTTCCTATGCAGGCAAATGCATTGGACTCATCCTGTTACATACATTTGTGTTGATCCATAAAATGACATTCAGATGTTTTGTGTGATATGAACATAAATCCATTAGCTCTTGCGTTCATTTTTGAGGGTCAGTGTGGTTGATTTTTCTAAAAATCCAGTTTAAAAAAAGTAATATTTAAATTGTAATGTCACATTGTGTCATTTGTCAGGTTATAATTGATAGGAACACTGGAATTTGAATGGAATTTCATGGTATTTTCTTTTAATTGTCTTGTTGTTTTTTGCCGTCCATCCATACTACCCCAACTTTCCACCATCACCCCTTTTTACTGCTTAATTTTGTCATATTCCTGTCCACCCGTACATTCCCCTCCCGACATCTCGACATCTGCCCTGAACAGCAAGCGGGCTGTGACCATGTGTTAAACTCTAAAGCCAGGCGAGACAAGTGTGGTGTATGTGGTGGGGACAACTCGTCCTGCAAAACGATGGCAGGCACCTTCAACAGTGTCCGCTATGGTACGTTTCCCTCTTAAGTCTTTGGTACAGACCACACTGAATGAGGTGGAACCTCTGTAACAGTTAGCAAGACCAGGCAGCTTTATTTATATAGCACATCTCATACTGAGTGGCAATTCAAAGTGCTTTACAAATTAAATGGAGGAAAAAAACAAATGATTAGGATAAGAAATTAAAGATCTTGTTAATGGGGTTTGCAGGCTACAATGAAGTGGTGCGAGTACCCAGTGGTGCTACAAACATAGATGTCCGTCAACACAGCTACTCAGGGAAACCCGATGATGACAACTACCTCGGTAAGATGCAGTCACATTCGTTATTATAAAATATGTCATGTTTGTCGTCTTTTTTACATAAGAAGCAAATATATGTGTGTGTTCGACCGGAGATGGTAACATTTACTGTGAAGTGTAGACGTCATGTGGACCTTGTGAGTTGGCTCACACATGCTAACCGATTAATGAGCCAGAACCTAGACAGCCCTGGGTACTATTCCACAGAGGTCAAATGATTTGAGGAGTGTCTTTGTGTGTCTGTGAGCATATGAGTGTGTGTGTGTGCGTGTGTATTGTATGAGTCTATGTATGAACGGATATACAGTAGACAGGTGTGTGTTTCAGGGGTGTCGGCGTATATGTCATTTAGAATGCATTCAACAAATACATGATCGGTGACTCCCTTCTCTCTGGGAGGTATGTCATAAAAGTGTGTATGTGTGTGTGGCTTTTTACTTTGTGGCTACTACATTATATGCGTGTATGTGTCCTGCCTTTAAGCATTTGTAGTGGGCCGTCGTTGACCCCTCCCCCTCAAGGCATTTGTCATGCTCCCCCCTGTGTTTCTTTGTGTGTGTGTGTGTGTGTGTGTGTGTGTGTGTGTGTGTGTGTGTTTCAACGCGTAGGTTTGAGTCAGGGGCCCAGCATAGGGGCAAAGGTGTTCAGGCTTGCAGGAATGAGCACCAACCTCTGTGGCTACATTACTGTTATGTGTGAAGTGGCCAGGAAGGCAATGGCAGGAAATTAGTTCTGTAATCGCCTGACAGAACAGGAGGCCCCTATATGTGACTTCTTAGTGAATGAAGGAGTATATTATCCCAATTATGATGATATAATATAAAACATGAGCTATTGTCCTGCCGTGTTACCATGCATAAGCACATTAGGCTGTTGTTTCCTTACTAAGGGTGTCAAACATGTTCAATGTGTTGTTAGTTGGGCTATTGTTAGCTTACACATATATTGTATACATGTGTTCTGTTTAAGAATAACCAATTGGCTCAGTCTGAGATATTATTTTGATTATTTTGACCCTGGGTAGAGTTTTATAAACCACATGCAGTAGTTATTTCTGTAAATTATTGAGTAACATGCAAGGAAAGTGATTGCCATGGTAAAGTGTCTAGTATTGTCTGGTACTGTATCTATTTACCAAAAAGCAAAGTATTATCTGATAAATCCTTATTTTTGTCTATTTAATATACAATAAATGGTTTGTTGTTTAAAATGTTTCCTGTCCTGTTCCTGTGTGACTTCAACATGATGGGTCTTTCTTTCATCTTTTCAGCTGTCTCTAATGGTCGTGGAGAGTTCCTGCTAAATGGAGAGTTTGTCGTTAGCATGTTCAAAAGGGAAATCAAAGTGGGAAACACGGCTATTGAATACAGTGGCTCCGACCATGTTGTTGAGAGAATCAACTGCACTGACCGCCTTGAGGAGGAGATCATTGTCCAGGTAGGTGTGTCAGTGTTGCAAAGTATTTGTTTTGAAACAGTGCCACACATTCAGTGGTTGTCTACGTAGCAGTCACAGAAATAATGTTTTTTATTGTACTTTTTAGTTTAACCCAGAGCCATGGAATTAACAGAGTTATGCCAACGGAAGTTGACAATTTCAATGGTCACATGGTTCATGGAGAGACAAAACCTATGGAAAAATAGTTCCAGGAAGTGCTTGGTGGGCAATTTGAATATACTGTGTATATATATATATAGATATATATATATATCTTAATTTTTTGGTAATTAGTCAATAATTGCACCGATTTACATTTAAAATTGAGTTTATAGTGTACTTTTAGTATTTAGGCTAACTTCCGAAAACTATTTTGAGCCTCCGTTCCTGTGAAAAAATGGTTCATTGGAGTGAACGGAGAAGACACAACTCTCTCCTAACATGGCTCTGGTTTAACCTATGTTTTTTATAGCGTGTATAGCTAAAAACGTTAATATCTCAGATCTCTGTGCATGCACATCCTGCTTTTACAACTGCAGTTGTATCTGACCTGTAACACACACGTAACTATTTCAATGAACTTAGTCCAAGGCTTTAAGACACTTTACTGCACTTATAACGACCACATATTAGTGTAATGCTTTCTCACTCGTTCCCCAGGTGCTGTCAGTGGGAAACCTTTACAACCCAGATGTACGGTATTCCTTTAACATCCCCATAGAGGACAAGCCCCAGCAGTTCCACTGGGATGCCTACGGGCCCTGGCAGGAGTGCAGCCGTCTGTGCCAAGGTAATGGGTGCACAAAACATTGGCAGACATGGGTTCCTGGGGGGGGGTGGCAAATGATATCATGCATTGAGGAGGGAGGAGGAGTTGTAGGGGTCGGGTAGTGCAAGTTAAAACCACGGTGGGAAAAGGTGAGCCAGCGGTGTTTGATTAAATGACCACGACTTGACAGGGCCATGCTAGAGACCTGGTTTGGACCAGGGCGCATTCATACACACATTCAATCACTTTGTCGTGACTGAACACCTGGTTGTAAATACAATCCCCCTCCACACTCGGAGGGGGATTGCAGGCCAACTGAAAAGGCCTGTTATGTGTTATGGCTAGACTGAACATCCACAAGACTCACTGTGGCTTAGAATCTCTTTATATATCCTTTGACACCGGCATTCTTAGAAAATGGCAAGGAACTTGTCAGGGATTCCTGTACGGAGGTAGTAAAGTTGTAATGTCCTCAACGCCTCCTCATTTTCTGATTTATGTATAAACTTTTCTGCTGAAGACTTGGCTTATAGTGCTGGACTGTAAAACCTGAGAACATGAGGTACTGGTAGAGAATCTATTCCCAGGAACACAAAATGTGAGCAAAGAATAAACTCTCCACTGTACACAAGGTGTGCTCCAGAGATGTCAACTAAGAGTTGAGCCGAATCACACACACATCTCTGCTGGTAATAATCCCCATCATTTCAGGTGTTAAACTTGAGAAAGTAGTTGTCTTGAGAAGGTGGTGTTTATTCACACAGCCAAACACAGCATACAGTATATCATAGGCTAGGCAGTAAGATGGTAGTTGTTGCTAAACTTGAATTTCAAGATGAAGTCATGAAACATTAGAGTGCTTCTGTTGAATTGTTTAAATCAACCTTCTCAATTCACCATCCCCTAAAATGTTAAATGGAAAGACGCTTCTCTTTAAAATATAGAAGAAGTTGACATCATGTGGCAAATGTCAATTCTTGATAATTCATTTCTGAATTTTTTTAAGGCCATTTATTCATCTTTGTACTTTCCTGCTTAGCTACTGTAATTATCCTATACGCACAGACAGCACATTACATCATCTTAGAACTACAAATGAAAATCACTTTCATCAATGGGCACTAGGCTGAAACCTATCGGAAAAAAACATCTGGATTATTGTTTCACAGATTGATAATTATTATGAGCAATATTTGAAATGACTGACATGTGTCCCCAAAAAAGTGCTTAAAGTAGTGTACCTACTGTGCTCGCATTACTACAGTATAACGTTACACGTTAAGTTGTTGCTTTGGGTAAAAGCGTGTTCTTCTGTAAATGACAGTATGGAATTGTAAATTCTGAGGAGAATGTGTTGACACCATGATCACGTGAGTCTGCTGGTGTCTTGACAGGAGAGCGTAAGAGGAAGATCCTGTGTAGCAGACAGTCAGACATGGTGGTTGTGTCAGACCAGAGGTGCCACAGCATATCCAGGCCACATGTCATCACCGAACCCTGCAACACAGACTGTGAACTAAGGTTGGCTATGTTATTATCAAGCGGCGTACTTATTTTTGGGGTTTGTGGGGTGCAACGCTTGTATCACACTGTATGTTGGTGTGATGTCAGTGTACGAGTTAACAGTTATGTCCTTGTGCCTTTGATATTTCACTTAATCTTGTGTTCATTTTACATTTTTGGGTTACTCTGCCCTTGACGTAACCTTTGCTCAATTGATACATCTGACAGTTTATTTCTAAAGCCGCCTGAAAAACTCATCCCTTGCTTTGAGTCATTTTGGCTGGGCTGTTTGGGCATGTACAGTAAAGGTCCAATTGGGTTAATGAATTCCGTCTTCTACATTATCTCCTTAAATGTATGTTAGTTCAGAGCCAATATAGGAAGCTACTGTACAGTACATGCACATATTTGCTAGCTATATGTTTAGCAACTCATGCCCACTTATTACTAAACCATGCCCGCGGATTAGTGCATTTTGTACACACATTAGTTAACTTTGCCGAATCCCGTGCATAGTACTGTTCTTGTCTGAATGACAATGGTAGGCAAGCGGCTTTAAACGGTTCAGGTTTGAACCTGTGCCCTATCCACTTACCCTCCACCATGGCCCAGGTGGCATGAGGTCCGAACGGGTGAGTGTACAGCCCAGTGCGGCCTGGGATACCGTAGCCTGGAGATCTACTGCGCCAAGGTCAGCCGCACAGATAGCAAGGCCCACAAGGTGGATGACCGCTACTGCAACAACCAGCGCAAACCTGAAAACAGGGAGAGTTGCCGTGGAGACTGTAACCCAGGTGTTTGGGAGTACTCGTCCTGGTCTGAGGTGAGGCTTGTGCTTATGTATATGTGTGCATTTACATATAGAGTATATGCTGTACATATACTGTACATACACGCTTGTATACACTTGTTTACAGTGCTCCAAGAGCTGCGGAGGGGGAAGTCGTCGTCGAGGGGCTACGTGTGGCGATGAGGGCAAGTGTAGTCCGAGAGACAAACTGACCGTCCAACCCTGCAATGAGTTCAAGTGTCCACAGTGGAAGACTGGTGAATGGTCTGAGGTCAGTGTGACGTGGTGTGCCATTGTATTGTTCAGTGCAGATGTAGGACTGTTATAGTAGTATGCTGTAACAAGACTCTGTAATGGTTGAACAATGTAAGTAGATGAGATAAGTAATTGCTTGTCTTCTATTCACTTGATCATACTGTTAAAACTGTTCTGTGTGGTGCCTGCCTTGGGTTATACAGTATATGAAGGTACAGAGGATCCTAGCTGAATATCAGCAGTGACCTGGGTGAATTGGGAAAGTCCAGTGTTGCTCATATACTGTATGTTAGTTAGTATTTTGTAGTACTTCTAGGAAACTAGTGCTTCCAATCCACGGTACAGCTTACACTTTGCGGACAGAGGGGCTTGCCAGCTTTGGGTTGAATTCCAGGAATATGTCAGATCTCCATGTGGAGCTGCAGAGCTCTGTATTGTATACATTTACACTGTGCTTACACACATAAACAAACACTCTGTGTGAGTGTTTTCCTTTCATGTTTTCAAATCTGTCTCTCACTGTACAATATGAGCTGTCGGTCTTCTGCAGTGAACTTCAATGCAAGCCAGTTGGCCTGTACACCTTACTGTACTCTTAGGGTGCTTTCGCACCCATGGTTCGCTTGTGTTTTTCTTCCGAATCAGGGTCTGAGTCGATGCGCACATCCCTGGGTTTGTTTCGTGTTCACATGGCAACATTTAAAGTGGTACAGCACTTGTAAACAGGGCCCTTGGTACCACCGCGTTACAACATGTGTTGTGTTCACACATGCCCAAACGATCCGATCTTGGGTGGGGAAGGAGGGGGGGGTGGGTATCGCTCCACATTCCCCTTAAGCTGCTCCAAACGGGCCAGGTGTGGAAGCGCCCTTATTAACACTGCTCGTGACCTTGAGCATTTCTGCGTTGCAGTGTCCGGTGACTTGTGGAAAGGGTTACAAGCACCGGCAAGCATGGTGTCAGTTCGGAGAGGACCGCCTGGACGACCGCTTCTGTGATTCGTCCAAACCCGAGTCGGTGCAGACGTGTCAGGAACAGGAGTGTGCGTCCTGGCAAGTTGGCCCCTGGGGACAGGTGAGAAATAACCCCCCCCTTCCCCCACGTGATTTAAAGGTGGAGTAGGCGATGCTGGGGAAAGATTGTTTATGTTTGAATCCTCTCAATGAGGATCTCCCACACAGGACAGATAGTGTTGTGTGGTGCGGCCTGCGGTGCGGGCTGTGTAGAAACACCGGTTTATTCTTTCACACGGAACGGACAGCTGAGCGGACTGTGAAGAGATATTGGCTGAATTAGACCAAAAACGTGTATTAGCTTGCAACTGCTGACTCCACCTTTAACAGTATTGTTGTTGCTCGGCCACAAAGGCTATTGTTGCAGGTTATCTAGAGCAGTTGTTCTCAAACTTTTTACCTCACGACCCCCCAAAATAACAGTGCCAGAGACTCACGACGACCCCCGCTAGTTGGTAGAAGAATAATGATATAATAATTAATAATATATTATTTGATAGTATTTTAATATATAGGCTAGTAGCAGAATACATCAAAGTAAACTGCAATACTACTACAATTATGGCTAAACTATGCCAATTTAATCATTTCAAAATGTGATTTAATTTCTGAAAATAATCTTGTGACCCCCTCCTCTGTGTCTCGCAACCTGCCGGGAGGTTGTGACCCCCAGTTTGAGAACCACTGATCTAGACTAGCAGACACTTGATCCAATCCCTATTTGTTCCCAATTGTCCCCATGTACACATTAGCCGCCTTTAATGGCATGCTGCAAACTACCGTATGCATTACAGACATTAATCTACAGCATGGAGATGGGGAGAGCTATATTTTACCGTATACAAAGCTGCATGTGCTGCTACACTTGCGGGCTCTCACATGACATGAGAGGTGTTAATGTTTAGCACGGTCATGCGCTTGCACAGTGCGTTTATATCAGCAATGGTATCATCAAAGGACGAGCTAACATTAAGGTTATATTCGAAGCCACCTAATGAAGCGTGTAGGGACGGTGGCTGAAGGTTGACCTTGTTTTACCGGAGCCAGCGATGCAGAATAGACCGTGAGCTAGTGTGCCAAGCCAGCACCGACTTGGCTACAGTGGCTAACTCATGCATTATGATCATCTGCTTGGCGTTCCTCTGGGGCTGGCCAGTAAGTGGAGAGGAGGAGGAGGAGGAAGATATATTTATCTTTCTATCTATTTCTGTCTCATCTCGTTTTCTACTTTTGTCCTCCCCTTTATCCTCATTCTACCTCATGCCCCTCCCCCCTGCCCCACCCATCGCTCTGTCTCCGCCCCCTGCATCCAGTGCTCTGCCTTGTGTGGGCCCGGCTACCACATGCGAGCTGTGAAGTGTGTGGTTGGCTCGCACGGCGCCGTCATGGACGACGCTGAATGTAACGCCGCCACGCGGCCGACCGACACGCAGGTAACAGGGTTGGGAAGGGGTGTGTGTGTGTGGGGGGAGCTATCTTCCTATATCTCATATTTTTTCTCTAACCCATGGTCCCTGAAAAAGTGGTGATTAATCGCTCGCCCAACACACAGCCGTGGCACATTTTTACTTTCAGCTTCTTCTCGTTTCTTTTCTTTTTTTTAAAGCAAAACCTCTTGAAAGCATCCCGCGGGACTCCAGCAAGAGCATTTCTCAATCCCTGCCCCCAATTTAAGAAGCAGTGCTCACCCATTATCTTTCCCTGACCTTCCACAGCTGCTCTCTACCTTTCTCTCTCTCTCTCTCTCTCTCTCTCTCTCTCTCTCTCTCTCTCTCTCTCTCTCTCTCTCTCTCTCTCTCTCTCACTCGGTCGGGGGTGCTGTGGTTAGTGCCACAAAGTTACACAAAGTTACTCCTACAGTTAGTAGGTGGGAGGTATCTATGTTTACAGCCACAGAGATACACACACGCACACACAAGCACAAATCCAGCTGGCCTCAATAACGGTGTGGTGCAGATATAGGATACAGTGTTGTTGGTGGTGGTGGAGAAAGAGAGTCACTGCTCCCTCCTTTCTATGCCCTCATGGAAGCCCCAAGTCTGCGGGAGCTTCAGTTGTGGTGATGACAGCTCTGGCATGGGTTAAGCTGAGTTGGCACTAGTCTCAGCCTCCTCCGTTCATTAGCACTACATCTCAGCTCTGTGCTGAACGTCTGATACTGTACATAGGCGCATGTAAGCTCTTTTCATTGGATTTCATTGACTCATGAAGTCTGTATTTCCGCTGTGACGGTAGTGCAGTAGCCTAGTTTATTTACTAATTTCAGTTGTTACATTTATTTTAAACAGCAGTAGCCACATAGCCAGCCAGGTTGATAAGTTTCGACTTTGTCATTGAGTTACGTAGTTGGTTGATGTGTATGTCAATCAAAATACCTTTCCTGTAAAGTAGGCGGATCCTGACGCAGTTAGACAACGCTGTGTCCCAGACTTTACATAAGTAAAGGCTGGCTCTGCGAGACTAAGTTGGCACTGACTGCTTAGGTGGAAGTACTGTATTGTAGCAGTTAGGGGAATAAGGCATCTATGGAGAATGGATTTATACTATCCTACGGCAGACCCGTATAATTCAATTTTCCAGCTGTCATTTTGAACAGACCTTTCTCACTTCCTGTCAAACATTTTGTTTTGGTTGGTTTGAATTTATTTTTAACATAACTTACTTCATTGGGTATACGACAGGAATGATGTCACACATGGGATAAAATCTGAGGAAATTTGGCAAAATGACCACATAACATCGACATGACCACACGGGTACAAAAAGAGAAATAACTAAATTACTAGAAAGGCACTGAAAACCCTTCTCTACTTTAAAGTGTTTTATACCCTGCTAAAAATCCCAGCATTGCTGGTCACCAGCATAATGCTGTTTCCTGGTGTACCAGCATTCCATGCTGGTATACCAGCTAGACCAGCACTACCCCAGCATTAACCAGTATGACCCAGCCTGGACCAGCACTACACCAGCACTAACCAATATGAACCAGGCTGGATGGTGGATCTTTTAGCAGGGTAGACACATTTAAAAGCCTAATTACGACACAACGTATGGCTGTTTGTTACCCATGCTAAAGTAAAGGGAGTTGCTGATGTTTCACATAGGGGCTCCCTTCCTTCCTATTCACGCACCGAACCCAAACTCAGCTTAAAGTTGGCGAGTGGGTGTGTGTGTGTCTGACTGTGTGTACATGTCATGTGCACACATAGCCCTGTATCCAGCTAGACATGGGATAGGGGATTGGGTGGGTCAGCATGGGGGGCGGGGGGCGAAGGGTTTATCGTGGAGGCCCAGGATGAGGCTCCCCCCCCGTAGCAAAATACCCACAAAAGCAGTGACCCTGAAGCAATCGCCCCCCGCCTCACTGGTATTCTAGCCAGCCAGCCAGCCATGAAGTGGGCCACCAGCCGCTCTGTAGGGGGAAGGGGGTGTTGGGCGAGGTTATGAGGGCTTCACCTGAAGGGGGGAAATTATTCCCACACATGGAATTGGAGTTAGACGCCCTGTGATGGGCTTATACCATGTGTGTGTTCTCACACATTCACAGACGCACACATAAATATACATACAAGGGTTCCAAGGGTTGCTAATTTGACGTTTCCCCATTTACCATGCGGGAACCTTTTCCACGTGTGAAAGGGAATTTAAAGGTGTGTCAGCGTTTAAGCTGCCGGAGTACCCGCCTGCCTCCACTGGGTGGCAGTGTCTGGAATGTGGTGCCTGATGAGTTTGTGCAATTCGATTTTTGGGTGGAGGTCAAAGGTCACTGAAGGCTAGGGGTGGGGTTAGGGGAGGATTTTTAGACCACGCCAGTATTGGCATTGGATCCCTGGATGACATGTTATGACAGGGATCAGGCCTTTATGCTGAGTGTCTTAAAATCTCAATCCATAGTTTGAACTGCCAGGGCAGACCCCGCTAACGTTGTTATAGCGAGGTGGGGGAGGGTTGATGGGAAACATGGCCACTCTCAAAGCGGGTGAGCTAGTGACACTAACACCGGCAAGGCAAAAAACACATTGCTGTAAAGCAGACTGCAGTGACTTCCAGTATTGAGGAGCAGTGGTCAGTTTCCCTGAAATTGCTTTGTTCGGTGTACACAAGAGGAAGCTAGTGCCACTTTTGCCGCCATGGTGATTTTGTTGCCAGTAGATTTTGCTACTTCTAAAACCACAGTAGTCATTTAAATAGTCGTATGCATTCATGTTTTGAACACTTTGACTGATGATGAAAGCACTAATCAGAAGCGACATATTCCGTACAGTACTTGCAGTTTTTAAGTGGTTTGAACTTGACTGACCTCTAGTGGCCAAAAGTGATTGTTATATTTATGGGTCAATTTTATATTCATTATTTCATATTTGTAAGCTCCGCCTCTACTATTCTCTGTGCTTTGTACATAACTCTGGTGACTCATTTTAAACTTTTTGCCGGTTGGCTGCAAAATTGCTGCCAAATCAGTGGGTGCCGACATCAAAATGGTCCCCTTCTCAATTTGCTGCTAGCATGTATTTGAAAATCACTGTTAAACGTTGTGAAACGGTCAAAAGTTGAAGATGGTTCATTCTCTTTCTAATAACCGTCTGGAACATCTTGTATCACGTCTGACATTGACTGGAGAGTTTCCAGACTGATTTGTAGAGCGGAACAAATTGTAGAGCTTGCAAAATGAGGATGGTCTGGTAATATACAGTATCCTGAAAGCCATTTCAATCAGAGTTGTTATTCACAATCACTGACAATCATCGTTGCCAAAAGGGCTACTAGGCGTACATGCTTCTCTTAAATGACACCCTAGAAGCATACGGTTTACAGTATTTTGTTGTAGTTATTATTTGCGTGATATTGTATAATAGCTCACTAACAATTATCCTTCCTTCCACAGGACTGTGAGTTGGCCCAATGTCCCAGCAGCCACCCTGTTTCACTAGGAACTAAAGTCCCCCCCCATCAGGGTTATAAAACACAGTGGCGTTTTGGCTCCTGGACACAGGTTGGTGCTTTTCTTCCATCATGCCTGTGAAACACATTCATCCACCTCGCTTTTGCACAGCCGCCTTCCAACATCTCTCCTCTGTGTAACAGTGCAGCTCCAGCTGTGGCAAAGGGACTCGGATGCGCTACGTGAGTTGTCGTGACAACCAGGGCGGCGTGGCGGAGGAGGAGGCGTGTGCGCACCTGCCGAGACCCCCCGCACGGGAGGTGTGCTCCGTCATGGCCTGTGGACGGTGGAAAGTCCTAGAATGGTCCACAGTAAGGGCTATTGCATACGATGTGTGCGTGTGTGTGTGTGTATACTGTGTGTGTGTTTATATGTATTTATATAGACTGTGTGTATATATATATATAGCTTGCATTGACTAAAACGTGGTTTCAGGGGAGTGTAAAGTATTAGTCAAGGCATTTGCCTGCAGAATGTGTGATCCCCCTTGGGTCTGCAGCTAATTATCCACACTTTGAGCCATGCTGGTTAACGTTCATGATGTGGCGATTGTTTCTGTGCAAATGTTCCCCGCTTCACCGCGAGGAAGCGTGTTTCTCCTGCTGATTATCAATCTCCATTGTTGCTCACCTTACGTCAACGCTCACACACACCATGCCTCTATGAGTTGCGGCCCTTGTGGGCGTGTCTGTGGGGATGGGAGGGGGGTGGGAGAGGGTGAAATGAGGCGAGTAGGGGGGAAAGGAATGAAAGAGAGAGAGGGAGGGAGAGGCTAGAGGGAGAGAGGGAGGGTGGGAGACAGAGAGAGAGGGGGGGGGGGGGGGGTACCTAGTTTGCAGATGTTTTTAATCCACCAGAGTGCTGGTGATATACTGTAGTACTGCCAGACTACAGCTAGTCATTGCGCGCACACACACACACACACACACACACACACACACACACACTCGACATGCACACATGCAGGCCCTCACACCATGGTGCCAAAGACACTTGTTGACCCCCAGGCAGGAAACAGGAAGTAGTTCATCTCAAGGCCACATAGGTTTCAAAGAAACCAAAGTCAGCTACATTTAGTTACTTGCAAACACACTCACACACACACATACATTTCCAGCATGGACATGGGCCGCATTGACCTGCTGCACATTATACAACAATGTATTTACTGTAGATATACTTCCTTATCGAAAGCTTATGGAGTCAGATTACTTCAGACAGTGTGTTCTGGCCAGTGTAATCTAAGGCTGTGCAACGTGTGTGCAGTGTGTGTCTAATGGCCTATCTCCATTATGTGAGCTCAATATGAACATCTGTACTGTACCTATCTGAACCAGCAGTGTTCTACGATTTGGCCCACAACATTACATGTTGTACACGTTTAAGGGGAGGTAGACCCCCAACTACAAGAGCAGTGTTGATGTGTCTCCTTTTGTGTGTGTGTGTGTGTGTGTGTGTGCGTGTGTGCATGTATGTGTGCGTGCGCTGCTAGTGCTCAGTGTCCTGTGGCCAGGGGAAGACCACACGACAGATTCTGTGTGTCGACTTCAACGAGCAGGAAACGAATGCTAGTGAGTGCGACCCCGACGACCGTCCTGCCACGGAGCAGGACTGCGCCATGTCCCAGTGCCCGAGCCGCTCCAGCGAATCCCGACCGCCATCTTCCCCGGCCAGCGCAGACGACGGGAACATCCTGCCCCATCCAGCCCACCAGTGGAGGACTGGACCTTGGGGAGCGGTGAGGGAGGCATTTACAGGCTCGTTTTGGGAGAATCCGAGATGTAAAACCCCGCTGGTCATTCAGGCTCAGGTTTAGCCTAGTGTAACCAGACCCAACAAGTCACTTTGTGAATATAGGGTCTGGACACGCTCGGTTGGTGATTGTTTACAGTCTTTACATTCTAGGGGGTGTAGACATCGGGTTCATTTTGACGTTTACAATTGCTTCATCCTTCATCTAGCTCTATTTAGAATCAAATGCAAAACTTCATCAGTCAAAACCATTGTTATATCTCGGTTTCTAATGCCATTAGGTTTCATACCCTTTAAATAATTTAAATAAGGATCCAATATATCATATCATGCGTGTTCTCCTATTATTATCAGAGACTATGTAGAGTGTAGTGGCTTTTTGAAGTCAGACTCAGGAAGGCGTTTCTCGAGAGACTCGTCTTGTATTATTGTGCTCTCGTTCTGTGTAACCTGGCTAATATCCTGTGATGTAATGTTGCAGAGCAGAGTAACTTAACCTAGAAGGCAGATTCTGTTCCCATTTGTGTTCCCTGTTTGGATGTCAAATGCAGTGTGGATATCATCTCTGTCTCAAAATAACTTCTGCTTAAAATAACTCTGGGAAATGATGAAAGCTATGCGAGTTGACTCTTTCTTCCTTTATCCGGAGGATATGCGTTTAAATATAATTGTTGTAGGCTATAATCTACAGTTCTTAGATGTCTCTTTTTTATTGTTCTGTGAATTGGCGCCATATGTAAGAGACATGTAGTCTGTGTGTGCACATCCAGCGCCATAACCTGACAGCTATGTTTGTGATACAGTACATCTTGGCAGACCTATACTGCAGTACACAGTACTACCATATATGGGCGGTCTGATGTAACCCACATTTGTATATGGTTGGTTGGTTATAGAAATGATACCAACTTGCTTTATTTTCTGCTGATATTGTTTCTAACGACCCCCCCCCCCCCTCCCCTTCCAATTCATATTTCTACATACTTATGCACCCACATCATTTTGTGTGGGTCACCTACTGTATCTGATGGTGTGCTGTCCCCTCTTGATGACATCACAGTGCTCCAGCACGTGCGCCGGAGGCTTCCAGCGACGTGCGGTGGTGTGCCAGGATGAGAACGGCTACTCCGTGCACAACTGCGAAGCGCGAGCTCAGCCAGCGGAACAGCGCTCCTGTGAGTCCGGGCCTTGTCCGCAGTGGATCTACGGGAGCTGGGGAGAGGTAAGAGGATGTGGGGGTTTACTGCCCTGGTTGTAACCATTATACTGGCTTGTTGCTATTTGATTTTTGATTAGCTAAAGTTTACACATACTTATCTTGATTTTAGACATAATAATAATAATAATAATATATTTTGTTTGAGGACGCCTTTCAAGACTCTCAAGGACATCTTGCAGTACAAATAAAACATATGACTAAGACAGGAGCATACAAATTAGAAATATAAGATACAAAAGTGTGTAAAGTAAAAGGAGACTGAGCAGACTTCTCATATATGAGGAGGTCAGTAATATTTGTATATTCAGTAATATACAAAGTCAGGTCAGTAATATTTGTAGGGAAATAATTACAGTAAAACAGACATGTGCTCTCTCTCCCTCGCAGACCGCTCTAGTTTGCTTTTCCGGGACATTATATACAATTTGTGGGCGACAGGGAGCCGCTATTAAAATGCGGGAGACTCTGGAACTTCCGGGAGAGTTGGGATGTCTGGACATATGCACGGCATGAGCCACCGACTGCTGATTGGCCTGCAAACCTAGTTATAATTTAGGGAAAAGGCGTGGGAGGGGAGAATGTGTCTCTGTGATGATGATGTGTCTCTGTGTAAACTGTGTAGACAGCACATATAAGCGGGCTGGTGGACATTTCTAGATGGTTGGTTATTTGAACAAGTCACCGTTGTGACATACTGTAGGAACTGAGACAGATTCAGACGTGCTTTTTTTCTGTTGATACCCTATTGTTTCTTACGACTGCGTAGAAGGGCCATTGTTGAAATTTGTTTTCCTAATATGTCCAGAATAAAGTCATAACTATGAGTATAAAGTTGTAACTTAGGCTACGAGAATACAATCGTAATTCTAAGAGGATGTTTGCAGAATGGAGGAGCAGCCTGTAGACACAATTCTACAAATCTAAATCTGCTAACAGTGGAATTAACACATTTAAATTGAATTGTCATACTGTATGTAATCGGGACAATGAAGCAAATGTAGCAACATGAAATAATTTAGGAGGAAGAATCAGAGAAGAAGTTGCATTCTATGTTAAATCAGATTTGATTTTCGGCTAGCTATCTTTGATTTATTTGGGACAGCCCCCAAGGGTGGTTAGGTTACTGTGGAAATATACCCCATAGTCTGCAATACATTTCACATCTCCTACGCCTCCGACCACACACTTTAACGATAAACAACCATTTATTGCAATGTCATGGCTTTAGTTTGTAAAGACTATATATAATTTAGTTTGTTGAGTCTATACCCTATGCCAGTGTCAGTGTTGTAGTGATGACATATGACACCATTGTGCGTCGAAGTTCTGCTTTTTTTTAGGTCGAATTTATGTAATGCATCCTCATTTTCTCCTGAACGACGGCTAATTGTCGCCTAGCTCTGATCTGAAACACACAATCCTCCTCTTGTGTTTGTCTATAGTGCACCAAGTCATGCGGTGGTGGGATACGGACCAGGCTCGTGGTCTGCCAACGTCCCAATAGCGAGCGCTTCAATGATCTGAGCTGCGAGATTCTGGACAAGCCACCGGATCGTGAGCAGTGCAATACTCAGTCATGCCCATCTAGTCCCCACTGGAGCACAGACCCATGGAGCTCGGTACGCTCGTAAAAATACTCTTTTCCCTTTTTTCACCTTCCCTTTCCCCCAAAACAGTTTAAAAGTTTTTCCTCCATAAGGAGTTTCAGCGATAAAGTTGTAATAGCATGACCAAGCCAAACAAGCTACACACAGCGAACAGGTGGCTTTTTGATGATGTTTTTGCTAGATAAATCAGAATTACCCCTTCTCTCACCTTCAACCCCCTTCCTTCCCTATTCCCATCTGGTGCCTGTACAAACATTTATTTTGGTTGCACTTATCGTCAAAGATGCAATGACAAGATACATGCCAAAATGACAAAACTCTTCATTGACAGCTGTGACCGTTTGACATTTGTTTTGGATAACTTATCAGAAATGCTGTTGTTGGTCTTATTTACCTTATGAAGACATTCAGGACCATGGTATCACAATGAAAGTTAGCTTGTGAAATATATATTGTATTTTTAATAATTTATAAATTATTACGTTTAACTTTTATTTTGTGTATATAGAATTAACCTCAAAAAGTGATTTATATTGTCATTTTCAAATACAAATATCGAAGGATTTTGCTTTTGTATATCACAGGTTGGAGAAGTATATATCTTTTAAGTGCTCATGTGCACGAGGCTTTAATGTCAAGTATTCAATATGTGGTTTTTACCTAAGTTGCTAAACTGACACTTTATTTTGCAGTTGATTTATAATGTAAAGGGCAGTATGAAGTGACATGCTGACTCAACACGTCCATTTGATGCAGATCATACTATTATGTATGAACCAGTATTATTCCTTGGAGAATTCCAAGCAAATAGATTAGACTGTAAAATAAAGTGTTTCAGGAATTTTGTTGTAATTAGAATGAATAGCATAGCCACTATATTACAGTTTGTTAGAAGGTTGTAATGCAGAAGTGTGGACTAATAGGTTTATTATTTTCTGCTCCAATGGTGCTTGTTAAGATACTGTGTTAGATAATGTTTTATACATGGAGTTGGAGTTGCTATGCTCAATACCTCACATTGAACAACTCAGCCATCCATTAAATGACGATAACTTACTCTACAACGTGTTTTGCCAAATCAAGGGAGACATACAGTACATCATAAATCACACATTTCAAGCAAAAGTATAAATGATGTAGGCTAAATGGAAAGTGTATGTATGTATGTATATATATATATATATATATATATAAAACCACAGGGGGAGTTAATATAGAGAGACTGATTCACTTAGTTTGGAAAAAATATTTATGATTACATATGATTGTTGTTTGTCTATTTAAAAGATTGTTGTTTAAGTCAAGAACGTTGCAGTTTGTTGTAAAAGTATAGAGCAATCTTAAATTTTGTGTATAACCGCTCAGTGAACTACAGCTTTCGTCACACGTCACCAAAACTTTCTTCGGCTTGTGGATTGTGGCGTGAAAACGTCATAACACTTACGTGACACAGGGTTAATAGTCATACTGATTACATATTCTCACAGTCTTATACTTCAACAAATGCACAACAAACAAGACTTTCTTGACTCTAAAATGTTTCTTTTAAATAGTCAGACATCATACGTCTATTTCATGTCACACAGCAAACGGGATCTAAAAATAATTAGATTCTTACCGTCACCATACATATTTATTATTTAATTTAGTTCCCATAATGCGGAAGTGACTTAGGCTCTCTATTGTTCTGCCTTCGGAGCTCAGCCACTGGGCCAATCTAAAGTGTCTACCTCATTCTCTGTTACACACTATTGCTCTTTCTCTCTCTCTCTATCTCCCTCTTCCATATTTATGCTGGCCGTGAAATGTTGAAGCTATCTGGTGAAGTACATATCCCTAAATTCACCTTATATTACCTTTCACATTGAAGTAATTACTACTGCGTTTGACAAGTAGTTGATGCTTATCTAGAATCGTGGCAGATTTTGACTTCAGCCCACCCAGGTGACGACAACCCCTAGTAATAAAGATCTGTATCGGCACTACACTAAGAACATGTTAACACAGCAGTGAGAAGACGGTCTTACCACGCATTGTTTAGTAATGGGATCGCCTATATGTGTAGTGTCAGGATCACTAAAACGTTTAAAAAGTAGAACACGTTATAGTTTACAGATCGCAATAATTTATTAATTGTACACTTGAATATATTTAAATGTTTTATTTGAATAAAACAAAAACAACATACAGTAGTAGCTTTCAAATGCAATTTCCATAATCTAATGAAATACTGTTATTTTGGTTAATCCCATTTAAACATTGCAGTGTCAGCCTGTGTCTCAACAAATATTTTGTATATTTATGTAAATACATGTATTTAATGCTCCTTCACCATAAAACCATGTCAATATATTACATTTTTCATGGAATTTCTGTTCATTTTCGTAAAGGATATGATTAAAGTTTAGTAGCGATACCTTTGAAGGCTTCTTTCGTTTTTACTATTATTAGTGTTGAAGAGTACCCAGGTTATATTTAATGAGAATGACTGTCTGTCTTCAATGTCCTAATTAGAACATCATTAACTGTTATGGCATGGAATTATCTTCTAAATATACCAAGAACTCAAACCTCTTCTATTTAGAATATTATCTGTTTCTGGCATGTCAGCTTACACGAACTCACACCAAAGGAGCAGTAGTTCTAAAATAGTCCGTATAAATGAGATAATTGTTGCAAGGAACCACTAAAAAACATTCATTACTATAACCTTGCTGTGTAAAACTTTGTAACCCAGTTAAAGAGATCAGCAATATTTTGTGGACCTCAATTTGAGTGTTGGAACTAAAAATGACCGGTCTGATCTTTACAGTACAGTAATTACAATGTGAACATGGAAGTGGAATTGGCCTATATGATTTAGTGCTTCATTGACATATTAGTAAGGTGCTTAGAATATCTGGACGCAGGCCTGGAAAATGGCTTATAAAGCAGTCCTCACGGCTAGGGCCTTCACTCAATTCAAATACAAATACAAATCACTCAGCAGAATAGGTCTTGTTATTTTATAGTGTCAGGACCTCTTTACGCTCTGTGTGTGTTAGGAGTTCCAAGGTCTTTGTGTTGAGGCAAAACTATATTCCCCATGACAATGCATGACTGGAGTTTCTATTTCATTTAGTGTGTTCATTCATTCCATATTGTCCACCACGGCTGTTTTGGAATGCCCGGTGATGCGTGCTCTTCTGTAAAGTCATCATTTCCCTTTGCCCCCTATATGCGGGTCCCGTCTCTCCTTTGGCCTTACGCGGGGTGTGGTTACATGGACTCAAATGAGGGAGGCGCTGGTGGGAAGGGTGTCTTCCTCCGCAGCTGCAGACTTTGCTGTGACATTGGGAAAAATGGCGGGAAATCTTTATAAAGCTTGACGTGCTCTTCAGGATGATGTTTAGACAGCATGTTGATCAATGCTAGTGAGCGAAGCTGTGTTTCTCTACATTGTGTAATAACAAGGTAATTTTAATAATTTTGTGTCTGAATGGAAAATTCTAACAATCAAACATTTCATTCATGCTGTTAGAAAGCTTGCCTGAACTCTGACAATGAATGTACACTGCATGAGAGTTCATAGACTGCATAAATGGATGGTGACCTTAAAACCCATTTGTAACGTAACAGCAAGGCACAACCACTGGAAAGCCCTTGTATAGACCAGCGGTTTTCAAACTGTGGGTCACTGAGTAGGAGTGAGTTGGTCACGAAAATTGCAAGCGGTCATTGAATGAATGAGGAATATTAAATATCAATCAATACTATCGTGTTGTTCCACTCATTGGATGTGAATAAGGTTGTGGCAAAATAGCCTCCTTGTTCCTGATTGGATAAAATCCTATCTAGCCACATGCACACCATAGATTCTGAGGGGCTCTGCTAAAAAATATTTGGCACACACACACACAGCTATAGCATTAGCTAAAATGGATAGGTTTTGGGTGTTTGGTGTGTCTCTAAATAGATTAGTCCTCTCTAGGTGGGTCTTGGCATATAAAGTAAATACCTGCCTTTATTGATTTAAATCTAATTATCCCAAAATGGCCCACCTTGGTTCTAAGCTATGCGTGTGATCTGCTTACGTATCACTAATTAGCTAGATGTCAGTCTATGTCATGGTATACTTAAAAGTATTTTGTTTTTTTCTTTTGTTTATTTTGGAGCTGCAAGAAACTCAAATATAAACACTGTTAATGTCTGTTTTGACCTACTGTAATACAATATATTAAATACTTTGAAATGCATTTGGCTCCACAATGAATCAAAGCCAATTTAGCCTGTATAGTCATTGTATTTGACTATACAGTAGACTAAAAGCCAACATCACACACCATCACACATAATCAGGGCACTTCATTAGCAGAAACATATACATATACACAAAGCATATAGCTTTAATTCAAATCATAATCTTTCTTTAAGATAAACCAAGCTGGCAAGACGTGAATAACGTAACCTGTTGAACAATGCAAATCCATTTAATCCATTTGGCAGGGTTAACCTTTATTTAATCAACAACACATTATTATACCACTGCACAGCGTGCACACAGAATCACCATGTGTGATTATCATGTTGGATTTCATTTTCTCCTATTGTAGGATACCAGCCCTCATTACCTCTCTGAAAGAGGTGAAAGGTCATGGTGTGTTCCTGTCCAATAGAGTCCCTTCCCGGTCAGAGCAGAGGCCTGCGCTGGGCCATGTACTCGTTCAACCTTGAGCCTGTCACTTCCCATCTATCCCCCAAACGCAAACGCACCTTTGATTATCCCAGCACAACCCAGCCACCCATTTCCATTGCCCCTGGGAAAACTGGCATTCTGTGTGTGTGTGTATGTGTGTGAGCGCTTGTGTTTGCGTGCATGTGAGGGTGCGTGCATGCATGTGTGTGTGTGTGTGTACGCTCAGTGGCGGGTGTTATTCCTGTCATAGTGAGTTAAGACTTTGAGTAGCTCAGTGAACCCGGAGGTGAAACAGACCGCTGCCAGGATGACATGGCAGCGGTCAAGCTGGGGCTTGGCAATGCTTCAGGGCCGGGTGTCACAAGACAAAACAAACAATATCTAAAATTTAAAATGAATACTGTAAATAGATTAGTAAATACAATGCATATTGAACAAAGTAGGGGTGTAAGAAAGTATAAATACACTCAAATATAACAGTATTACATTGCGTGATACTGTATCGATTCTCTACACTATTGATTAAAATATTTTTTTTTAATGATTTGCTCAATATCTTTGATAAAGAGACAATGTACAAAATACAATAACCTCAAAAGTGAGAAAATATGCTTGTTACCATATTTAGATTTAAGCTAATTTCCATCCAAGTTCCTGAGCAAGTTTATGTAATTGTATTTGATATTTTTTTCAGTGTCGCCACATATTAGCTTTGCTATGACAATTTTCCAAATGACATGACATGACAAAATATCGCAATATATCGAATTGTGTCCCGTATCGTGATATGTATTGTATCGCAAGATCTTTGTAAATACACAGCCCTAGCACAAAGGCATACATCAAGCATAGCGATAGTTCAGGCAGGCCACAAAGTCACGCCCGGTCAAACTTAATCTCAATTGTTAGCTGATCACAATCAGCTCCCTGCCATCTGATCTCAGTGACCAGACTGCTCAATCACGGCAAAGCATACTATAGACAAAACTCGTCTGGGCTCTTATTCAAAATGTCCTTTCTTAGCGCTTCCTCTGCAAGCTTTTATGCATCCCACCACCTCCCCCATTAATGACGTGTTTGATAATTTAATGTCACGGTTGTGGGGGGCCTAGGTGTTGCTCTGTTTTGTACCTAATGGGGGGTCTTTTTGCTGCTCTCCCTGCCTTGGGCTTTCCATGTATGCGCATGGAAAGGCAGGGAGCTCCCGGAACAGAGCCATACCTTCAAATAGAAATAACTTCATGAAAATAAAATACTTTTTTGACAGGTCTGTAGTAAAAACAATGTATACATGCTAGAATTGCTTATTTTGCCATAATAAGATACTCTTTTCTTCTTTTCATACACGTTTCCTGTTGCAGTGCTCCGCTTCCTGTGGCCGAGGATTCAAACACCGCAAGGTCAGCTGTCTGGGCCGATCGGGCCTCCCCGTCCCAGAGGAGAGCTGCCAGCACCTGCCGTCCAAGCCCAGCAATCAGAGGCGCTGTCGCGGTGCCCGCTGTGCTAAGTGGAAGACTGGCGACTGGGCAGAGGTAACTGTAGGACCCTCCTTGCTGTGAGGCACTCCATTCCAAGTACATTCCCACGCTGCTTCTTCCTGTTCCACTCTAATGTGTTAAAGAGTGTGTGTGAAAACATATGTGTCTGTCTTCCGCCATGCCTGCCTGCTAACTGTTCCGCATCATGTTGTTGTGGGCCTGGGTGTTGCTCAGGCCCGGGGCAGGGGACTGCGGCTGAACCACAGAGCAGTAAACTAACCAGAAGCAGGGATGCAGCCTTCTCTTTCATCTAGCGCTACATAAGGTTAAGTCCAGACTAGTCTCACAGAGCCACGTGGGTCTTTGCTTACGTGAAGGCCGGGCCTGGGACACAGCGCTGGCTAACTGCGTCAAGACCCGCGTACTTGACAGTAGAGGTATTTTGATTGACACGCAAAACGACCAACTACGTAACTCAATGACAAAGTCGGACGTTAAACTTTATACAGAGGAATTTGTTAAAAAACGTACTAACACAACTCTGGTTGTTTTCAGGTATTGTATATCTGTTTTTAGTATTTTATATTGGTTAGATAAGTTTGTTTTTAATTTTTAAATATAGGCCTGCACTAGTGTCGCACCGGAACTACAGATACAGATTTCGTGAGTGACTATGCAAACAGCCAATGAAAATCGACTTCAAACAGCCAATGAAAATCGACTTCCTCACTTTTGGAAAGTCGTTGGGCTTTCACGGGTTACTTATGTGATGTAGTGCTAATAGACCTCGGCAGTCGTGTCGTCACAGTTAAAAGTCTGGAGCACTTCCGAGTCTAAAATTCAAAAGTGAATATGATCACAGAATGGCATTTTTCCTATTGTTTCATTTTGTTTTAGTCAGTGCTAATAAATAGAGCTTTCGGCATACATTTCATATTTGTTGAGGTCTTCGTTTTCAAGTTATATGCTGTTTGCTAACTGCAAAAAACAGTCCCTTCAAAACTTTGTGCAAGCTAGTATATTTTAATAGTGTCAAGATAAAAAACTTTTTTTTAACTTATTTTAGTTTTGAAATGTAGTAATTACTAATGGAAGTTGCTATGGTAACATCACAGCCTGGCCTTACATTTCCCGCTGAGCGATCCTGCACCGGGAGACGTATTTTATATGCGCTGGAGCAATAGCAACATGCTTACTTTGACTACTTAGCGGTCTCGAAATGTGGAACCACCAGTATTTTCCTGTAGGAAAATGTGCCTTTGACAAAACCGCTAAGTTTGCAACATATGAGTTAATCACAGACCGTGGTAGGGAAGAATATCGAAAACGCAATTAATTTCTCTCATAGGGAAAAAATGCTTAGACCCAGAAGTCCTTATATGGGCATAATGGCGTATGCCTGGTGAGGTCTATGGATGGAAAAGGCCAGACTCCAGACAGTGTGAATATGCCCCCTTTCCCCACACCATACACACACACACACACCTAGTTTTATATTTTCCCCTCTTCCTCTCCCTGTTTTCATCTCCACATCTCCACATCCACAAAATCCACATCTGTTTCATCTTCTTTCTCGTTTGTAGTGGTATTTCCGCTAACCTTCTTTGCTAGCTGTGGTTGTTACAGCCCCCCTTCTATACTACTTCCTCCTTTTACTCTCTCTGTCTTCACCCTTCCCAGTCACCCGTTAGCTTGCCTTCGCGATCTCCTCGCGGGGCGGGCCGTTCACCTCAGGACACGTGTTCACGTGGGTTAGGCTGCCGGAGACACACAGGTGCCCCATCTCTCTCCGTCTCACCAGTCTCCGCCCCACTGGATTGCACTTCCAGCACGGGGCCACATCTGTGCGCCATGCTGTGCTTCAGAGAGGATGTTTCCTTTCTCCCAGACTGCTGTGCAGCAATAGGCAAGGACAGAATGACTCTCCACTCAGCGCTTGAATACTGAGCCGACAGTCAACAAGTCACGTACTGAAAAACAAATGCAGCTACAAGACACTTTACGACCTAATAAGGAATGCCTATATATGAGTCTGTTTCCTTACAGTATTATGTTGGTATTGCATTGCAAATAAGCTGTTCATGCTTAAGAGGATACATGAAAGGGATGTGATGGTGTCTCTCTAGATTGGTTCCCATCCATTAACTTAACAGGGTAGTTTCTCACCTCAAATGAAGCATCTGGACATGTTTACCTTCTCCATCCTCGCACACAGTTAAGAGCTGTTCTGTTGGAGATGTCTCTCCTTTAGACACACACACACACACACACACACACACACTGTACACCATCTCCACCTTTCTGTTAAGTGTTTAATACACATGCTGAGTTGAATAAGGTGCCCCACACACATACTGTAACTGCCATTAAAGCCAGGCAGCATTGACAGTAACACGATTGTAATGCAATATGTTGATGATCCAAGCTAGCACAGCCAGGAAACATCTTACGTCACCACAAACTTTTTTTTTCTTTTTGTTATTGTTATTAATAAAAAGGCATTTTATTTGATAACTGATGATAAAAAATACTGATATCAGGAAAAAAAATACACGGTCAGAAAATAAAACTAAAGTGTGCACTCAAATCACCGCCATACGCCCACCTCAAATCTCCTTAGTATGTGTGAAGTATGTTATGAAACATGGATTGCTTTCTTTGTAGCCTCCTCTATACCGCATGAACCCTCGCTTCCATTGTTTCTCATATTTGTTTTGGAAAAGTATTGTTGGGTGTGTAGTATTATATATGTATAATCAGTGTGTAGTATGAGAGAGAGAGAGCGAGAAGTTTGCTTTTTACTCTGGGAACAGTTAACGGACCTTCACTGTGTATGTTTTGACAAGTGTGTTTCATCCTTTTGCATAATGCACCACACTGCACCATCAATACCATAACAAAGGTCTACCTGTTCTTTCTCAACTTAACCTTCTTAGTTAAACAGGTAAACCTAATAACTTGATGATTGTCCAAAAAGTTAAATCACAACTTTTATCGTCATTTCAATCTTTTATGTTGAGCATACAACTTTAATTGCCATTTCAATCTTTTATGTTGAGCATACAACTTTAGTTG
>JAODLL010017205.1:0-27278 GCA_026546735.1 Forbesichthys agassizii | reverse complement strand
TAAATACACATAACATAATCCCTTGTAATAAACAGTGATCATATAGCTTTTCCTGTTATATATATCTTAATACATTCGTCAATACAGTATATGTCTAAGACGGTAAAATACAACTTTTCTCTAACATTAAATGGGTCTCTTGACCGTAACATATAGGACACCATTTTGGTCCAAACCACATCTATAGCATACCTGATGGAAACATATACAAACATAGCTGGGGTCAGAATATACTGCATCCATCTATAAAAATAAATCATTACATTAAAACAAATAAAAATCAACCAAATATATACACATACAAAATCGTGAAATTGCGAACTGTTAAACCGAGTAGGCTAGCGTGTATGTGCACGTGTAGCAAATATATCTGTACAAGCTGTTAATTTTAGCATATTAACATCTACATCTTTCACATACAAAACAAAAACATTATCAGTTACAACTGAATTGAAAATAAAGTTTTGATTTTGTCAGGCTCTATGTTTTCCGACGCACACACATTGTTACGTACATACCTCCAGCAATGCAATATCGTTCTGCACTAGAGGGTGCGTCGGTCACATAGTACAATCAGATGTAGATGCAGTAACACCCCAAACCCACCAAGAGGCTTCAACAACATTATTACAAAGTATTTTTAAGAAATTCAAACAATATTAACTTAATATTACATATGCACTCTCACCCCAAAACGTTACAGCAATGCAATAATGCAATACATTTATAACGAGCTAGTTACTTACTAATATTGCCGGTGGTGCGGGACAGCTAACACTAGGTCGGTAATCTTCGTGCAGTTCGCGTGAATGGCAGTCCAAATGCGGAGAAAATAAACTCTTCCACTAAGTTGCGTGCATTGTGCAATGCTCTTTAATGTAGAACAACGCAGACAACCCGTAATCTGATCCAACAATAAATATTTTCACCACACTGCTATTTTGATAGCATAAAATGCGGGTCTAATTTGAGCTACGACTTACAGTTTAAAGGCTCCGTGTGAAACTCTCGCGGCTGAATTTTGGTTCCTCATTATGCTCAACTTCGCACCATATCGTTCAAACAAACGGCATGGTGCATGGACCGAACCGCAACATCTGTACCGAACGGTTCAATACGAATACACGAACCGTTACACCCCTAATACTTTGTCAAATTCAACAATTTTCTCCTCGACAGCATATACTCGTCAATCCTATAGACAAAGCTACATAGACACACTATTGGATGCAATTTATTGATATATGCTTCTGAGAAATACAATGTGGTAGGCCTATAGCTTGTTTAGTCAAGCTGCAATGTAAGGGTCTACTCACAATCAACAAACAGAAAGAGGGATACTTTTTAATCCAGTTAAAATATTTGAAAGAACACTTATATTTATTTCTTGTTTTTTACACATGCCCCATTTGCCGCACCATTTCACTGTTTCACTTTGTTGCTCACCTGAATTGTTGACAGATACGTTGAGATCTACTGTCCTAAAATATGGATGTTATGTTCATACTGCACATTCAATACAGCGCATCATGAACAAATTACATAGAGAGTAGGGGTGTAGGAAAATATTGATACAGCAGAGTGTCGCAATATTATTGTGCGCGATACTGTATCGATTCTCTAAATCAGGTATCTTCAAATCAGTTACCTTCAACTCAAATGTGTAAAAGGGATCATGTACAAAATACCTAAAAAAAAAAGAAAGATGCTTGTTTCCAGATTTAGATTAATTTCTATCTGCAGTCCCTGCGCAAGTTTACATAAATGTGTGTTATTTTTTGCAGTGGCACCACACAGTCATAGCAATTTGTGAAAAACTGCTATGACTTTTTTCTTATAATGGGCATCAATGGAGAGGAAAAAGCTTCATAATTGTGTCCTTCACAAGATTTGGGTTTTCATTTTGAGATTGCTGTTGGCTATTACATAAGGCACGTTAAGCGTTTTTACGTTTAAAGCCCATTTATACTTCTCCGTCAAAGCCATAGTTGATGATTAATACTTGATTAAAACTTGGACCCCCCCCCCCCCCAAAAAGAGGTTAAAACATTTATATAAACCTCTTGTAATATTTTTTATATTTATTCACATGTTCAATTTCCATTTCTGACAAACAGATACAGGTTACAGCATTACAAGGTACCCTGTAATCAAAAACAAATGTAGATTAAAATGAATAAACTGTCATTATAATATTCACAACCTCTCTGCTATGGATTTAACCAGGAAAAACTACAATTAAGTCATTAAAAATAAAAAACTGTCACATTTCTGTTGGGTTTTCAGTTTTTTTCTCCTCCTGAACATTTAACCCACTTTATGGAAAATACCAATACATATCATGTATCAATATTCAACCTAAATATATCGGAATATGATTTTTGATCCATATCGCCCAGCCCTATGCAGCAGCAACATTGACAACTAGTCTACTTTGGATTTAATCAGTTACAACTACAATTATGTTGCTAAAAATAAAACATTAAAGAGTTCTGCAAAGTTCTGTTTGTGGTATCTGGTGACATTTAAAAATACATATGTATTTGTATTTTACTGTGGTGGGGTAGAATATACACCGCTGTCAATCATTTCCAGTTGTTTATTTTTAACCAATTGATTATTGCTTTGTCAACTGACTTAACAGGTGATCCATTGAGTGACACTGGCACATAAGTGAACTTGAATTAATTTAAAGTCAGAATATGTCCCCAGTAGGCCTAAATTGTTGACCCAGCACCTGTAAAACACTGTAATGCCATGAAGGGAAAGCTGTCGGATGGCACATTCATGCAATAACTCATATGTCTGCTTGACTGTTTTGCACTAGGTAAATTGTATAAATTATAACACATGGAGATGGTATGGTGCATTGTACTGATATGTCATGGCTGATGGTTAAGGCTTTCATTGTGCAGTCTGACAGTGGCCCCCATTGCATTTGGGCACTGGTAGGAAGTTTAACAACATGACTTGCTGATTGGGTTCTCTGGCATTGGACCACCTAAAACCTCTGGACCTGTCTCTGTCTATAAGAGAGGGGCGTTATTCTCACTACAGTGGCAATGACAACTGAGACAACATACACTTTTATTAAAATAGAAGCCTGTCTCTCAATTGTGTGGTCTGTAGATATAATGCAGCTTATCTTTTGTCAACTATTTTACCTTTATTAGTTTTCTTTTTCCAAAACCAAGACAAACATGAGACTATATCTAAAAAAAAAAAGCACCACCTTGGTAAAATAAATGAAGTACCATAGTACACTACGACCAAGCGGACAAATAAAATGTACTTGGCCCAGGCCAATTGTTTCCAGACTGTCCGTCAAGTTGAGACACAACACAAGTCGCTGTCTGCCAACAGCCTGGTAAGACCATCCTGATTTTACAAGCTGCACAATTTGTTCCACTGTGAACAGTCTAGAAACTATCCTTTCAAATGTGTCATTTGTCATACAGGCAGTGCCCATCAACTCCTTAGCAGGCGATTGAATCACCTTCAACCAACCAATCACAATAAAGATCCAAGTGGGGTTGACGTTACAAACACAGCATTTAATTGCCGTGTGCAGTAACTACACCACCCACCTGGATGCAGATTAAGCGAAGGCTTTGGAAGCAGCACGTCTTTTTAATCACAGAGGTGAAGCATGTAAGATCGGGATGGTTTTGCCAGGCTTGTCTAGTAAAGTTATGAGCACAATTACATAGAACACAACAAAGAGTTACATTCTCCCTGTGGCTTTCTCTACTGAGGGACAGACTGCATTTTGTGTTTAAGTTAATTATTACATTTCTGTTAAGTAATTAATACATTTTAGATGTCAGGGATATGAAAGAGAAGTGAAATACAACGACTGCACTGCATTTAAAATCACAATTCTTGGATATTACCCATTAATCTGTCAGAGTTACAGTTTGTGTTTAATTAATAACATCCCTAGTAGTACCTAGTAAATAAACCTAGTATACCAGTGGTATGTCAATTTTACCAGCACCACCCCACTGCATATTTTGACCAATGCCCTCTTCCAAGAAGCCTTTATAAGTACAGCCTGTACAGTACTCATACCAATCAGTTGTTCTATTCTTTAACTATGTTATAATGCCAGAACTGCAAAATATTAACAACTTACAAGACTCTTCTGGTTTGTAATGTCCAGTGGTACTGTCCTGTAAGCTTACATATTAACTGATACAATGTGAAAAATATGCATGTCTTCTGTATCCATGAGAAAAAAAAACAGAATCTAATGATAGTCATATGAACACCTTGAGGAAACAAACAACTACTGTAAGAGGCTTAAAGCTTATAGGCTAGGTTAGATATAATGATATTTAATAAAGTATGATAATTTAGCATTAAGCGTTTTAAATGTGGATTTTTTGTGTTTATGACTACATGCCTTTATGGGTTTAATAACCTAAGACACACATAGTGGTCTATTTGATTTCAAAAAGCAAATGTAATTCTGTCAATTGTGTTTTACAAACAAGAATGAGCAAGAATAAAGGGTCTATAAGCTTTGAGGTGCTGTAGCCTAATGTTAGTTACTTATGTATATTAGCAGACGTCCTACTCAAACCCATCTTCATAGGTCACAACTAAGACTGTATGTTTTGGTATGTAGTGTTGCAAGTTGCAATCTTTTTGATCTGCATACTGTATTTTCCTTCAGCAGAGTGCTCATGATGTACTGTGCCCAGATTAATGATAAGTACAAACGACCAATTAATTAACAATAGAGTTCTCTAGAGTTAGAGTTTACTATAGAGTTACTAACAACACTGGTTCGTTAGTGGCCTTCACTAACAAAATTAACAATTTGCCAGTAGCCTACAATCCATCATTGTATTATGGGCAAGGTAGAGAAATCAAGAATGAAATAATACATACACATATTCCAATGCCAAATTGACGCTTGCATTGTGAAGACATGCGGAATTTCCATCCTCAATCATAAACAGAGACTGCAGAATTTACCTTGATAATGCTGCTCCTGCGTGGTATCCCTGATTTGGTATCTATTCCGACTGAGATGTTAGCGACTTCAAGACCAGGTACGTCCATGGATCCTAAACCAACCATGTTTGCTGATATCCCACAGTCTCCGTTCAAGACGGACACTTCGCAATGCGTCTTGCCAGCTGCCTCCTCGCTGGGCACGGCACTATCCCCAGATAGAGACACGCAGTCCTTCTCCCCAAACTCCGCCATAGGCACTACTCGCACGCAGACAGACTAGGTGTCAAGCTGCTAGTGGCAAAGCCTTGTGTTTCAGCTCTCCTCCGATTTCCTGCCTAGCCTATTGGCCACGTTATGACATCTGCAGAAAATCCTGTTGTATCATCTCTCTGCACACATTCTTATTAGTTTCCTATTGACACGGTCGCTTATTCTGTGCATCTTGCCCTGCAAAATAAAATGACATTATTTAGGCACCACGTCACGTTTATTAGCAGCTTTAATGTTCTGCAGCTAAAAATGCACTAGGTACCGTACCGTACTCAATTCAGACCCGATTTCGTTTTCACCAGAGGCGGATGTGACAGTAAAATATTGTCACTGCATTTAGCATACCGCAGCCTACCGTACACACTTCGAGTACGAGAACACGTTTCCTTAAGTTGCCCAATTACCGCACTGTATTTGAAAACAAGTTATTAATTTTTCTTTACCTAAACCCGCCTCATATAATAAGCATTCCTCAGCACCGAAAATCTAAATGTTCATTTAGGTTGATGTTAACATTATTTAGCAATAAATATGATGGTTTGACAGAGTAGTAATTTCATACTGTACCTTCCTTGTGAGATGCTGAGTTGCTTCAGAAAAGGACGCTCTCTTAAATTGCGCTGGCTGAGGGACTACCGTACTGTGGCTTGTCTGAGCTTTGTATTGTAACAATATGAGCTAGCTTGCTACATAGCCCCGACGGCTAACTAGTTTTCAGAAGACTGCATATATCCATGCATCACATATTGCGGATCCACGTAGTCACTTTGTTTATTCAACGAATACAGTCCTGTTAATAAGAGCCCCACCGCAGTTATCTTTGTATAAATAAATGCCCATAACAATCTGTACAACTTAACATAAGTAACGCCGCTCCCGCTGTAGAAAGTTGTCTGTTCGTGAACGCGCGGTAGACTATGCTGTCAATCAAACGCAGTGGTGGGTAGGTTTTTTTTCCACATTTAACTACATGTTGTGGCAACGTATATTATATTCATACATACAATACAGTATTTGCACATATTTCTTTGTTTGTGTTTTTTCTTTTTTTCTTATGGTTAAGTCTGTCATGCGAAATACTATTGTCTTTTTTGAAAGATAGAATAGAAATAGGCTATCTGCCTTTATTTCAACCAGTGAGCGTTTTTGAAGTCAGCTTTAAATGCTATTTATTCATACTTATCAAATACTGAATTTGCCGATATTTATTTGACTGTTTTTTATTTTCTTTATTTCCTGGTTGTTTTCAAGTTTATTGCTGGCTTCAATAGATGTTGTTTTCTGTGTTGTACAACAGCGTCCTCTGCTGGAATAAACTGTTATGTCAGTAGCAAAGCTTGCTATGCCTTTACTGTATAAAATACCAATATAAGGCTGTAAAAAATAAATAAATATATATATATAAATCCAGTGGGAAATTAATAATTCTGAAGGAGTGGAATCTGCGGTATCAGTTCCAGTTTAACAATTGGTTTCATGTTTCATGCATTGTAATTATTGATATACCCTATCTATGCAATCCTATGCTTCACAATGACAGGAGGTTACGAGTACTATTTATTAAGATGTATTTCAGTGTAATTTTCTGTAGCATAAACACCTCTTAAATAACATACCATCTTATCATAATTTGGTATTGTTATTGTTGTATTTTAAAGTGCGTTGCATCCCTTATTTATCCCTAAAATAAATGTATTTACTTAATCTTTTAAATTACTGCAGTTATTATTGAAAATATTACACATCTTGAATAGACAGTTAATCTCTCAGAAACAAAACTTTGTAGAGCCCAATCATCTGCTTGCAATAACACTGAAATCATGTGAAACAAACACAGATTATTGCAATTCCTAGGAAAATCCTACTGTATAATTTCCTCAATTCTTTTTTTAGTTAATTGCATGCATGAGGAATACTGTATTGTCCTTTAACATCATAAAACCAGTTTTGGTTTTGTTAGTAATGAAAATAGGTTTATTCAAAAATTGATAAATTAATACATTATGGGTAAAAGTTTTTCTGAAATGTTCTAAATTCTACTTTGTCTCAAAGCCGTGGTGAGGAACTTTGTGCATACCGTGTTTTCCCCAGGAGACTGCCGCCTGCCCCTCTGTCTATTTCTTCACTTCTCATCATCGAGGGTCGGGTGGGGTCACTGCCACTCTGGGACAAGGGTTATGACATCATTGTACATTGCTGTACACCACCAAATAAAGTGATACTGTAGCTTGCGAGTTGTTTGTTCTATTCAGTCGGATGGGGATTCCCAAGGATATGCTAACACACATGAGGTGCCCCCTTTGTCTCAAATCTGATGGCTGTCCTTTGTTAGTCTATTAATGGGTCCTTGGTATAGTCAAACATGTGGCACATAAACAATACACACACATGCGTCATCATCCTGGTTTAACTCACTCCACTCTACCATTGTCCAGGCCTTAGCTGTTGATTTTCTGCACACATGCTGTCTTGGCTGCACGTATGCAGATGCGGCTCAAAGCTACAGCACAACCAGCAGGGGTATTGCGTCACTCCTCATAAACCAGGACCAAGGACAGCGTCGACACGAGAGTGCTTAGCCACACCTGGAGCACATCACGGCTCATCAGCGCCACAGTACAGGACGTGAACAGCCCAGCAGCACAGAAGGGGAGTGTATACACCAGATACCGTATGGCTAGTTACCTCCCACACCCATCTATTTATCTACCCATGGCCATCTGTGTGATGTCTGTGGGCGTCATGCTCATAGGCTGAGTGTCACGCTGTATGTATCAGGCTATTACCACAGCCACGGGTCAAATCCATAGCATCGCCATGGTCAATGGCCAAAGTGGCTATTGAAGGCCATCTGATGCAAGTAATATGGACCTGGCACTATCACCATTACGACCACTGGAGCACAAGACACCTTTGTCATACCCATGATAGAGAGGGAGTTGGAGAACATAAACTTTTGTTGATATATTTTAACATACGTCGTTATGATTTTAGAGCTACACTGTACATGTGTAATGTCATAGACATCTGTCAGCTATCATTGATTCCAAATATGCTCTATGAGACTAAATGCTCTGATACATGGCTCCTGCTTCTCTATAAATCAACTTAGATTTTTCACCATGCCAAATGTTTGTATAGAGCACATATAAGGACAGCTGAGAGATTGTACATGTCTGTTCAGCAACGCTCGGCACAGTCACATTTGCTATTCACGCTGGCCAGTCTGTGATGCTTACGTTTAATGTGAATGCTGTGACAACCAGGCTCCCGTGTCTAGCCTGTGCATTACCTAGCAGAGAACACTATAAAACACACACGTCATCGTGTGTCTGTGGCCTGTGTGCGCTGTCCAACGCATTGCACCTCTGCAGGACCAGGCAGCATTTATTGTGTTGAGATACTGGTTACTGTACATGTGCCAACCCACCCTGTAAGTTGTGCTGGCATATAGCTGTAGCTTTAGCCTGGTGGCCTGCTTCCATAGAGCGTCTGGTGCTGCTTTATAAAGGGTGATTCAAAGATTTGAAGATAATATACTATTTGTCAAATTCAGTGACTCAGGGTTCACTAGCTGACTTTACTGACCGGTCATTCTACATAGCCGTGGCTGTGTACATTTATCACAAGCAAAGTGGTGCAGACCACACCACACAACACTATCGCAGCCTTGGCATTGTGTGTTCAATGTGGGAGGCAGAGCTTCTTAGGTAGCACCTTATGGCACTGAAGTTTGTTTTGATCCAGTTAAAATATCAACAATCATTCTTTCCAGCCTGGCTGCGTATTAACCAAGTTAGCTAAACTAGTGAACATACATATACATTTTTTTTATGGACTAATTTTATTAAGATTAAAATTATTTATATTGCACCACTTCCCAGAAGTATCCCCCTCCCCAACTTCATGCATGGTCCCAATCAGTTTGAGAACATCTCCTGCAGTCACAATACAGCACGGTTTATTATAGAGACAAGAAACGAAAACATTTGTTGTCGAAGATGCTGTGTGCATTACATTGTGGTTACATTTATATAGCAAGCTTGTTTTCAGGCTTTTGGGATGATTTCAGTCAGGCATTCGCATTCGGCAGGACACCAGATGGACACCCAAAAATTATCACATCCAGCCTTGTCTTTTAAGGCTTTGCAATTTGAGAAAGGGTTTATGATAGGACAGGGGTTCGCTGAAATGAGAAATGAGAAATATAAAGGAATGATAATTTCACCATTTCAAAGATGCAGTATCAGTTGACATATGTTTATCTCATAGTGTGATGTTTGCTCGGATCACACTGTTTTCAGCATGCAAATGATGGTGGTGTATACAGCAGTGTCTGTGTCTGATATTTACTGCAGAGTTTATCTTCACATGCATCAGGGCAAGCTGCACACGGTGTTCCAACTGTATAAGGAGGCACTGTCCGAATGTTCCCTCTGTGCAAAAGATTGACAGTAATTATTTTCCTAATAGTATGGACTTCATTGTGTTATAATTTATTGTATAATGTCAGCCCTGTAATTTCTTCTCATGGATTTTCCTGTCACTGCAATGCTGATGACACCCAACTACCCCTCCTATCCTCCATCTGACACAGATCTCCACTTGCATCTCTGAATGTCTCACTGACATAAGTGCCTGTATGTCTACACATCACCTCAAACTCAACATCGACCAAACAGAGCACCTCCACCTCCCGGCGAAAGCCTGTCCTCAAGTGGACCTGTCTATCAGTATTGAGAACACCAGTGTCCTCCTCTCCTACTGTAAAGAGTCTTGGAGTAATCCTGGACAACCAACTATCAGGCGCAGCAAACATCGCCACAACAGCTCGTGCCTGCAGATTCTCACTGTACAATATCTCCCATGCAAATTCGCCCATGTAACCCCTCTTTTCCGAGAACTTCACTGGCTTTTCTCTTCTCTCTAAAATAAAACAAGAAATCCTATGCTGCTCTTAGCACTTCATTTTCAGGCCATTGGGAACTTTGTTTGATGATTGAATGATATATTGACATGACAGTAGACATATAACAAGATGCTAACTATTATGATAGAACAGTGGTTGCTTACAAATGCTGGTGTATGACCTGGCCAACTATGGACAAATGTACTACATGTGAGTCGCTTTGGATAAAAGCGCCTGTCAAATGCTGTAAATGTAAATAATTTAATGTAGCTTTACCATATATTTGCAATGTTGTCACTATATCATAGAATACATGCCAATTGTGGGCTTTGGAAAGAATACAGTGATATACATTCGGTAAAAATGGCAGGCGTAGTAATAGAATGGAATTTCTCCTGGGCACAGGGTTGCTCCGCAGCCAACTTTATAGGACGTGCTCCACACCACCTAGGTAGAAACAACATATGTGCACAGTAATATAGGTTTTAGCACTCAGTGGGGAAATATTGTGTTATTCTTATGCTAAACACACAACTTAAACAACCTGATGTATGCACCGTTTAAGGCTTTATCTACTTTGCTGTGGCCTTATTTACATTTTGTAAAAATGTAATGTTCCTTTTCTACATAGTCCTGGGTCTGTAAATGGGATTGTAAACCAGATTGTGCAGGCCGCATACACTTGGCCTTGGCAATGCATGTCCAATGTGGGGGGCGGAGCTTCTGAGGGAGCACTAAATTGAGATGTGTCTTTGTTTGGCTGTTGAGTTCAAACATCAACAATCTTTCTCCAGCATTGCTTACTCCACCTTTAAAAGGAACAATGCATATGATATTATCTGTCACTAGATGTCACCTTAATAAGCATCTCAGCCCAAAACAAATACTGTTCGGTCTACATACATGTACTTAACATGCACGTAAGTCAGACCAGCTGTGGAAACAAAGTAACGTCCATCTGGGGAGCCGTCCATCCAAACTGTTTGACAAGGGCAGGCACTTTCAAGAAATACGTGGCAGTTGATTGGATTAACCATCTGAGTGTTTGTTGTTTTCAAGTCTCTTTCTCTGTCGGCACACCTAAGCCACGCCCATATCTATCGGCACGACGCTGACTGGTCAGATCAGTTGACGGATTCTCATGGCAAAATTAGACTGAAGCTCACGAGATGGTCTCGTGATACTAGAACCAGAGACCAGACAATCTTAGATTATAACACACACACACACACACACACACACACACAGGGAGTGTCATTCTCTACTCTTTACATGGAAAAAATCTAAAAATGACAACGCAACTGTTACCTGTGTGTAATGACCTGTGGCTCTGCCATTCACGGAACCATTGGGATACTGGTAATTTACCACCTCATGATACCAAGCTGCAATGACTTCATTCCAACTGTGAATCTGTGATCCATGAAACAGATTCTCTCCCAATATGTAGCCTGCATGGAGGCAAGAAAAGCATGGAAACTTGATAAACGGGTGTCTCTGAATTAGTCAAAGATAAAACTATTGATGATGAACTCCTAAATGATAACATACTGTTTATTGTGTAATATGTAATATGTTGTAAAAAAGAGCATTACAACGTTAAGATAACATTAACTATGTCTGCCTGGAAGACATTTATTGAGCTTACAGTGCTACAGTTTAGGAACCATGTAGATACATATCCCATCCATTATATATTATGCACATTAAAAGACGTTGATATCTGAGTGGCTCTAGTGCATTTCTGGCCCATGTGAGGAGGCAGAGGAGAGTGGATGAATGTGTGTACCGTCAATCTTGCGAAGGGGGGCTGGTTGATGAGTCAAAATACATTGGTCAACCCAGTCCTGAGCTGTGACTGCTAATGCATCACTCCAATTCTACATGGGAACAAGGACAAACATAGTGAACTGTAGACCACAATATACCAGAACATTCTGATAAAATGGTTATAGGTAGTCAGTTTGTTTTGGTGTAAACATAGCCTATATAATGACAAATGGCTTGGTAAATACATACTGCTATTTAAATGACTTAATATAATAGCAAATACACATATTTTAAACCATGTACATGAGATAAGCTTGATTGTAGAGAAGAATACATTTTTAGTAAAATATAGCCATTGCTACCATACAGTAGCCATATTAAAAGAGTAACCATCATGCAATGTGCTTTTGGACCTGGTGTCATCAGACTTATTCCTAATTAAAATAAGTTTAGAGTTCTTTTTTGATTTGCCAGGGGAATTATACACAGACCAACATCACTCTGGACACAATTGTATAGGTCTGCAGCTAATCAAAAGTATGATACATGGTTTATATAAGATCCTCAATGGTGTTCCTCTGTATCGTCCTAGTAACCCGCCAAATATTAGATACAAGGTTGTGATTGGGCCGTTAAATCTCATGGTTGGTGTACATTTGTCTGATTATAATTGTGGTCAGACTTGAAACGTGAGCTCTCTGATTCATCTGGCTCCAAGGCTATCGCAACAAGCTCTCTCTGTTTCAAATCAGCCAAAGCCCTTGCTTACTTACAAGTGTATGATATGGAACAATGGTACCTCATGCAGTGTAAACATGAACATGTATGTTAATGGTGGCTCAGCTCAGCTCATTGCCTATATATACTTTTCAACATGTCTGTAAATTTTACAGTGGGTTGTCAGCTCATAAATGGGGGTGAAGTCTCATAAAGATAGTATAAAGTTTTGAATTAATTGTACAGTATAGAAACATTGTTTTTCTGGGTACACATATTGATCCTACTGGGTATAGCCTGACCGTGACATTTAAAAACACTTTTTTACCACAACCTTATACTGTATGATTAAATAGCCATTGGTCATGAAATCTTCTCAACTGTACCTTCATGACATTTCTAATGTGACACTTTCGATGATTTCACCGCAGTCTCACCATTTTGAGCATGTCAGCAGCAGGAGGTGTAACACCTCGCCGGAAGCCATTGAACAGATCAGTGATCTCAGCCTGAACTGTTGGTTGGTCTGGGCAAACATCTACTAATGTAAACACATACAAGGACATGTGAATACACATTCAGGTCCATACGGATGCAAACATTCATACACCAATGCAACACACACACCCAACTTAAAGACAAATGGGATCATTTGACTAAACATACAGTATAATGATGAACATTAAGTATTTTAAGTCATTTATGTTTTATCACGTATACATAGCTTGTAATAATTACAAAGGCATTGTGCTAAATGGTATAATACTATATAATGAAAATACTTATAATGTGTTTAGAAATATATAGATTTTATATAAACTAAATATGTTGAACTATTAACCCAAGTTAAGAGTTTATCAATGTATACTTACCAGTCTACATTGTGGGAATGCCATGTAACAGCATGAAGAGACATTTATAAAAGAAAAGACTCAAGTAAGGTTTTCAAGCAATACGGACATTTCTGTAAATTGTACAGTGGGTTGTCAGCTCAGAGATAGGGGTGAAGTCTTATTAAGATAGCATATAATATTGAATTGTCCAGTATAGAAACATTATTTTTATCTTGGAAATTTAGTTAATTCTCAATGCACAAAATAAAATACACATTTTACACACATAAAACAAAAAAAGTTGTCACACATACCACATTGTGCCTTTCCTTTAAAAATAAAATCTATAATTTTCTGTAAATAAAACATATTTTTTATATCTTATAAATGTACTTACTATTTTGCAGGCTGAGTGCACTCTTTCAAGTGTCACAATGTAAAGCAAGAGAGCAAACATCATCTTGGACCGCAAGGATGGCACCTGTGTATTGCAATAATAACAAACTGTATATTAATTAAGTCAATACATGCATATATAACTAAATTAAGTGTTTATTGTACTCACCAATTAAAATGTCCTATGTGCTCTGATTTCAATCAGTTTTCTGAAATAAGTGTATTATTGCAAAATAATATATCATCAGTTATATTGAAGCCCCTACAAATTATTTTCCAATATTTTTCCATATTTAACTAAGAATACAGTAAAGGAGGAAACCAGGCAAACCTACATGCAAACCAGGCAAACCTACATGCAGGTCTCAGCGGTGAATTTAATACTTTTTCCAGTCCCATATGGTTTCTTATATAGACTCACCGGTCGTGATATGGTGTGCAACACTGCTCTTGCTGATGATGACCGATAGACAATAACGGACTAAACCCGTCATGGAACATTAGGCCTTTTATTGTGGACAGGTTGAGTAAACATCATGTAAGCTGAGGGGTGTAGTTTCAGCTAAGATGTAGATTTCTGTTTGGTCAATATAGGGCAAGATGGGAAAGATAACTTAATTGCTAGAATAAACAGTTTAAAAATGGATTACAGATTTAATGTGAGGGAGACGACACACCCAAGGCTGGCTTAGACAAATAATGCAGGACTTATGGTGGTTTATGTCACATCAGCTGAGGGAGAATGATGGGTTGTCTTTTCAATTTGTGTTGACTATCATGGCAGACTGACACGGAATGTTGAGTCAGTCACGATATTGATTTGTGTTTGATCTCACATTTACAGAAATACAAACAAATGCTGAATTATTACTTTTTGAAGCAACCACCTTCTAAGAGATGTTTTGAGATATTTAATGGGAGATATGGGAGATATTTATTTCTCAAAATGCTACAGTATATAAACAAATGTGACCACTATACTGTAACTTCCTTTTACAGTATAGTGGAGGAGGATGCCCTGCACAAGGACTCCACAGTGGGTAAACTGCAATAGAAGTCTGTGCATTCTTGGGCATTACAAGAGGCATTTCACTGTATACAGTATTATTGAGCAAAGAATGGTATCTTGTGTCAATACATCTAGCTGGTAAAACCTCCCTAAGTAGTTGTTGTAGGTCGGCAGCTATACTGTATGTAAACACCACAGGAAAAATCCATCAATCTTGATTATCACACAAAATAGCAATACACTGGACGACAGATGACATGGTCATGTTTAATTTAATGTCAACTTAATGTTGATTTTTTATTTTTTATTACACATATACATTTGATTTTCTGTCACTTACAGAAAATCTTGCTCTTTTCACATTTCAAATACCTTATCAGGTGCTCGAATGCGTTATTCCACACACAAAAAATAAACATAAGGAATTAAACAGCAGAATGACATCAAGAATGCTTTTGAAATGTTCCGTGTGCATTATTGTTAGGTGTCAATTTATAAACCCTTCACGGGTTATGCACAGTAATACAGTATGAAGGACACTTCCACAAGTACGGCCTCATGACAATTTGTTATGACTAGACTTGATTTGATGGGTACACTATGAGTTTATTCTGCCCTTGAGCTCTGAATGAAACTGTTTTCAGAAAGGGATCTTATAAAATGCCTGTTCTCCATTTTCTACCATATTCCTGGCGATCATCTACTATGTGGTAAATGGTAAATATAAACAACTGATCACTTATAGGCTGACACCCCTGATTAATATGTTGACATAACTATAAAACAGTGTTTTTATGTATTTTGTATGCAGTACCACATTCATTTTACTTGACAGTATGTATTTACTTTTCAATCAATATTGTCACATTGGTAACCATCATAGCTGTTGAAAACACATTTATATATTTTTGTAACCCAGTGAGCATGTACCTTTCATTTATGCTGCTTTGAAAGGTTTATATGGCTCTGTATGCTGCAGCTACTTGTAATGGAAGACATATGTGTTCTGCTGCTGTCATTGAATGATACATGTGTGATGTGCATTAACATGCACAGTATACAGTATGGACAAGCACTTTCCATACGTACCGCCAGAGGGCGCTGCCACATTTCTATTGCAGGAGGACAGTAGAACTAGGGTTGAATGGTTTCAAAGTTGCAAAGCGAGAGCAATCAGAATCTGCTATTTCTGCTCTCTCTGCAATCCTATTAACTGTATGGATGAGTCATCATGAACCATGCTACCACAAACACCAGCTTGTACAGACACCGTGCTCAGCCACCCTTCTTTATAGCTCATATCACTTTATGTTTCCCATTTGATTCATTCCACAGCTGCTTTCAATAGGGACACATCCTCAGTAACATGTGTTCAGCATTGTGCTCTTTGCTGCTGTTTTAGCATTTCTGTCAAGTGTTTCACCGGGTTCCAGAACACTGAACACTTCAATTTGCACTTTGACAATAAAACCCACTGAAGTGTACAGATTTGTACATGTGATGTAAATGTACCTTTATGTGCAACACATATCTTATAGATACTTGCATGCTATGGTGTTATTATGCAATACCTACATAAAGTACTGTACATTAACTATTAATGTGGGTGCTAATTGTTTAAGCCTCAAATATTTGTTTCTTAACCTAAGCAGTGTAATGTGTAACCTGTTAAATGTGTTTTGTTATTATGTGTGTTAGTTGACCCTGGGAGATCAAATAATAATTTGCCTTGTAGCTATAACCTGAAACAATGGCATGTTGTGTGTTGTCCCTGTAATAAAAATGCTTTAATGTCCTGGCAGCCATTTGTATTTGTTCACTTTAGGACAGGAAAGGCAATCAGGCAGCTATACGGTACAGCAGATGACTGCATCTAACGGGCTTGAATCTCTTGGATAGTTCCATTGTCCAATCCAAGTTATTTACCTCACCTTCTGTTTTTACCATCCAAAGTCAATACTTACAGAAATGCAAAAATCCCCTTCTACCTCACTTCCAGTTTAAGGGTGTGTTCCCACAATGTTTAGTTCTTCTGGAAGTTCCCATGTATGCTAACAAGAAAGTGAGATGAACTCGGACAGGTCTTCCATTCCAACAAGCGAGAAAAGGGGGAATTCACGTTATGAATAGAGACTTATCATTAATGTGTAGCCCTGCATTAGGTTCTAAACTGCAAGTAACACCGCCAGGTTTGTCTATGCAGTCTCCAAAGGGCAGCATGTGAATTTCTTGTTATTATATTGTGACCATCAAATGGCATGACTGGTGCTGTGTGGGACTGGCAAATCATGTGATACAATGTTACCCCTGTGAGTGGTGTCACAAATAATGTATGTGCTTTGTTCATGAATAATGAATATCACTGCAAATGTAAATAATCGTGAATCAATATTTTCCCTCACATCGACTCTATTTAATTAGCCAAGTGTGTTTTTGACAAGAGCCATTTGTTTGAATTTTCATTTGTTTGATGAAGTTGTTTGATGGGATTTCCAGGGTAGTTTTAAAGCATTCTCTTTTCATTTGAATAAATAAGTTAAATGCTTTGCTTCTTTAATGTGATAGTGGCACAGAGTCCTTTTTTCAATTTCCATTTGCTCTCAAATTATATCATTCTATAGATTGTAATGTCTAAAGGCTGTTATTTTGTTTTTCAAGGCAAATGTTGAGCCTGGGAGACCCCCAAAGCAGCTGACCATTTCCACACATGTAAAGGTCATGTTTCCACAATCGCTTTACAGTGCCAGGATCCTGGGTTTGCAAGAGAATATGGATGTGCATACCAAAGTGAGCTGGGATCGGCTCCAGCCCCCTGAGAATGCAACAACTCGTGTTTTGTCTATTTCATTAGGATCTTGGAGATGCACAGTAATCAGTAGTCTGTCATCCGTATCTATCTAACCATTGAATAAAGGTATATTCTTTGGTGAGTGTCCAAAATTGCTACCTTATCCTATATGGTGGATTTTAAATGGTAGCCAGCTCTTCCTGTGCCCAGTGAGAGATTATAGTGTTCCATCCGCTCACTATACCTCTGATAGATTTACTATAGCGTGACAGCCAGCGAATGGCCCAGGCTGTGGACAAACCGTCATCCTGTTGCAAGCGTTTATGCCTGGAGAAAGGACTTCCTGCAAGATGCACCGTGCTGCTGTGTCATCTGTTTAGGGGTTGTTTATACTAAGCTGTGGACAGTTGTTGTGGTTGTGGTAGTTAGGGAAGGTGATGGGGAATTCCCTTTAATGTATCGGGAGTACTGGTTGCTGCTGAACCATATAGCCTGGCATAAAGGATAAGAAGGCTGGTGTCATCTTATTTTATTGACATCCTATGAAAAGACCAGGTTTACTTCTCCTGGAAAGTAATATAGTGTCCTGATATAGCCATCAAACATTGCACTTGAAACAGTATAGTATTGGCTGCTATGTTGTCTGTATGTATTTGTTGCTGGGATATGTTGGCGATATAAGTGGCTATTAGCTTTCAGCTGTAAGGAAGTGACTAGAGACCAAGCTAATTGCTACAGTGTCACATTGAGGTGGAAGAAAAAATCTACAGTGGGCTTGTTTATTGTAATGATGAATTATGCAGTTCAAAGACACTTTTTATTTTAAACTTACTGCCAACATTCTAACATCAGGTATATGGACAATAGTTTACAGTACAAAATCATTGTTGGATTTGGTCTTTTCATTGGCTGTTGACAATAACACATATATGATAGAAATGCTCTAAAAATATAATAGAAAATTACACTGACCTTTTAATAGTGAATACATCATTATATGTTGGTCTTGACTATATATCAAATATGCATAGCACCTACATAAGTGTACAAACACACGCACAAAGAGACCTCTCCAAATGAAGCTACGGTATACAAATTAGTCTCTATAACACCACAGCATAGTAGGCTACTCATTTTGCAGGAGCGTTTGAGTGTGTGCGTGTGTGTGTGTGCGTGGGTGCGTGCGTGTGTCATCGAGATAAGCAAGTATGAGATGAGTCTCCAATGTCGCTCTAACGTTTGTTTGTGTGTGTGTGTGTGTGTGTGTGTGTGTGTGTGTGTGTGTGTGTGTGTGTGTGTGTGTGATTATGACATATTTAGGACAGTTGAGTAGTATAGTAGGAAAGCCATTATTCCCTAAAAGGAAACCCGGACTTGAAATAGGTTATGAATTCGGTTAAGGGTTAATGTTTAAGTTCCATACTGATGAACATCAACGGTTTGGGAACATTTGGGCTTGCGTCCACACTCGGCTATCGTCAAAGTTCCATTATATAATTTCTTTCTGTCCATTTCTCCACCTTTCAGACACTATATCGATTGTGATTCCACTCTTGTATTTACCCGTGGTGGGTGGTGGGCTATTTTCGTGCAGTCACTATTCTCTCCTTTAATAACATTCCCCCACCCTGTGTCGGTTCTGCCTAGAGTAGCCTACCTCTGCGCCCCCTTAAACCTCCAACCCCTCCTCCAACTCTGGTATTTCCCTGTCGCCTTCTACCCCCTTTCCCAATCCATCCTTCTCTGCTCAGATGAATCCTTCACCCGGTCGACTGGAACTGGTGCGTCTGCTGCCTGACAGAGAGAGAGAGAGAGAGAGAGAGAGAGAGAGAGAGAGGAGGGGGGGTACAATACGCTGCGCTGAACACTGGCTTGGTCGGGGCGCTCACTTGGCACAGACCATCACAGGGGAGGAAGACAGGGGGAAACCAACAGACATACAGAGAGAAGGAGAGTGAGAGAGAAAGAGCGAGAGAGGGAGGGAGGGAGGGAGGAGGATATGTGACAGGATGTGGTTTCCCTGAGCTTGCAGAACATCGGTAGAGAAATACTTTGAGCATGACCTAAACACGCGTCGCCCGTATACAAGTGTGCGCGCTGCTGCCTTAAAGCTCCGTGAGGTTTGGATGGGAGACGAGAGACGAACCGCTGGCTCTGCCGTGAGAAAACGTCCTCCCGTTGCTCCCTGCCAGAGCACCGTGTTTCCTTCCAAACATTTTTCAGGAGCAGGGTCAGCTGTCGGAAGGGTTTTGAGTCTGCACCCCTCTTCCCTGTCTGCTGTCAGTAGAATGTGCCTGTCCGCTGGGATTGTTTGTCCATGCAGTTGCTGAGTTCGTATCGCAGCAGTGAACTTTCCCCACTCTCGGCTAGATTCTAAAAGAGGTACGTTAGTTTCGGCGGGTTTGTGCAAACAAGGAGATACTTCCTTGATTTTTTGTGTGTTTGGGGGGTGGGCGTTTGTGTGTGTATCCTGTCTAGGTGTGTGTGTGTGTGCGTGCGTGCGCGTGTGGGTGTGCGTTTTCTGATGTTGTGCTTGGGTGTACAAAAATGTGTGAAAGAATTTTTTGTAAAAATGTTGAAATGTAAGATAAGGTGGTGTTATTACCATGGTAAATGGTAGCCGCACAACCACAACAACCGCGCCGAGAGGGCATTTACCACAATGACTGGATTCATTAAAAGATGCCGCAAGCCACAAGTGTGTCTTGTTAACAATAGACAACAACACAATCTGTATCCACTGCCTTCAGTACGCGCACACACAAGTACCATGCACGTACTGTATGCCAAGAGAGATGTGTCTACATTTCAACACACGTGTGCGCCCACTGCTTACGCATTACTCCAGTTCATCATGCAGATCAATGGATCTGCTTGTTTTGAAGTCACGTGTGTGATGGATGTTACGGAAGTGAGAGGGAATACGAAACATGTCTACCTGGGTTCAATCAGTGAACCCTGACAGCCTTTCAAGATGTGCATGGCATATTCTAACCCACACGAAACACACCCTCACTCCCGTTTCAGACTGGGAAGTGCGTGTTTGTTTTGTGTTTGGTTAAGCTGTCTGGGAGCTGAAGTTGAGCTAGAGAGAAGTCTGAGTCTGTTGTTCTGCTAATAGAATACACGCGTGTGTGTGTTTGTGTGTGCGCGTGTGCGTGTGGTGCGTGAGTGTGTTGGCTTTCTGAACACATATTGCCTGTTATTGTGTCTACTCATTACTGTGAATGCTTCAACACGTGTTGCAGGGGGAGGTTATGGTGTGTGTGTGTGTGTGTGTGCGTGTGTGTGTGTTTGTGTGTGGGGGGGGGGGGGTCAGAGGGAGCAATGGGGCCATGGTGATGTCACAGAGGAGGAACCCGTGGGCATGAGAGAGATGGAAGGTGGGAAATGCAAAAGGGAGAGGGGAATTGAGCCAAAGAGTGCTGTGTGTGTGTGTGTGTGTGTGTGTGTGTAAGTAAGAGAGAGCGAGAGTGAGAGGGAGAGAGAGAGAGAGAGCAGCCTGACTAAACTGCTGTTAATCAGTTCCAGCTGGTGAACTGTGGAGTGTTGGGTTGTTCTTAACCCTTCAGTGTTGGTGGGTCACAAGCTCACATATAAACACATGGGTGTTTAGACACACGCACACACAGCTGAAATACATGTGAACAACACGCAAACACGCCTACTGTAGTCACACGCTTACATACATCACCGCAAGCATAGACGCTAAATCCCATACAGATACAGGCATGCATGTATGCATTTAGTACACACACACGCACACACACACACGCACGCACGCACGCACGCACACACACACACACACACACACACACACAAACTGGAAACAACTTTTAAGTAGAACCAAATAATTGACACACTGCAGTACTTGAACCAACCCACAAGAGCTAGTAAGGGTGTTTCCGGACTTACAAAACCAGATTGGTTTCAATACTAATAAATAACAGTATGCTTGGTAGTTGCTATTCCTTCTTCAGTAGATGTGTGTGTACACTTTCTTTATTCATGAATTGCCATGTGAGTAGCAATGGAGATGTGTATATGTATCATCTTCAGCCACTATTGTGTGGATTTAGTGAATGTCAAGTGTTGTTTGCCACTCTTTTAGCAATCACGCATTTTTAATCAAGGTATGTTTGCTACCTGTTTAGGATGCACTCCTTTGTTTTCACAGCGTGGAATTTGCTTAAGATAATTGTCAAACCCCGGTGGATTTACACATCATTGTGTAATATGTTCCCCATATAGAGAGCCCACATTCAGTTGAAGCTTACTTTAGAATTAAACAATTCTAATGTTCCACTGAACAATTAGCCTACAGTATAGTCTAACCTGTGACAAGACATTGCAGAGTTTAATCTAAAGATGTTTCCATACGTTAACAGAGTCGAGTTGAACTGTATTTCATAGATATTAAATGATAAACCTGTAAGGTTGTTTTTCCAAAATGAATGTGACACTACAATGACACAATCGACAGAAATTACACATCAGCATAGACACTAATTCATCCTCTGGCAAACATGGCTTCATGACATGGCAGTAGATGGTGGGTAATTTTCTTCACGTCCCGTGACAAGCATGTCATATCTATTTGATGATTTAAGTATTACAGTGTTCCCCACTGAAACACACAGTTACAACATGAGTTTCTCTGCTCGCGTTTTTGAAGATAGCAAGTTATTCAAGCCTACGGCATAGCTGTAGACCCGTAGACGTCATAATAGAACTAATCCTCCAGGCATAACGGGAAACACAGTATCCAGTTTTCCATCAGTGATGCGGTGGCATAACCATGAACGCTAAAAGACACAAGAACAACACCAACAACAAAAAAGATATTTCTGGAAGGCAGATTGCCTCTTGTTGTAATGGGTGATCACGAAAATTGCAGTGGTATTGATTGGGTAATGTCTGACATGGAAATGTCGATTGGGTGTCTGAAAACATAAGAACTTGGCTTCATTTAGCTTTAATAATTTATGGCTTGCCTAGAGCACGCTCAGAGAATGTGGTGAGTCACAAGTCTCTTCAAACCCATCCGGGTTCATGACCCAAAAAGCACGGGGTAGACCAAAAGCAAGTTTTCTTTCAAATTCTTTATGAATTCTTTCTATTTTCCTGTTGTTATTAACAGAATCTCATATGACCATCCAGCTCATTACTAGAGGAGGGGTGGAGAAGGGTGAAGGATAGTGGTAGGGGGAGGTGTAGAAAGCAGTGCATTGTAGGGGGTGTGCCTGTCTCCCTGCCTATTTCTCAGAGTGACTCAGGTTCAGTCTTTAATCTCACATGATGTTTTCCAGTGTTTGTGTGTACTGGCTTTCAGACTGTTTTTCCACCTCGGAGCACTGAACTGGTCCACCAGTGTAGATAATGCATAAGATATCAGACTCACAACCGTCTGCTACCACGCACACACACACAGAGAGAGAGAGAGAGATGGAGAGAGAGATGGGGAGAGATAGAGAGAGAAAATGCTGGAGAGAGAGAGAGAGAGCACAAGAGAGGGAGAGAGAGAGAGAGAGAGTGGGGGAGAGTGAGGGAGTTATAGGGATGGAGAGAGAGAGAAAGAGAGCGATAGCAAGAGAGAGCAGGAGAGAGAGAGAGAGAGACATTTATCGGCATTAAATAAATGGTTAGCAAGAGAGATGGAAAACATTAGAGATTAGCTATGAAAGAGAGAGTTTTTGAAGCCGGTAGAGAGAGAGAGAGTGAGAGAGAGAGAGGAATTAATGTCTGAAGACAGAATGTGAGGTGAAGGAGAAGGGAGAGGCTGGAAATTAAAGGTAGAGGGAGAATGGTTGAGGCAGAGGAATGGATGGCAGAACAAAGGGAGGTAAGAGAGAGAGAGAGAGAGAGAGAGAGAGAGAGAGAGAGAGAGATTCATACCTATTATTCTCCTGAGAAAGGGGATGGTTCCCATGGCAATAGCAGACCGGGCGGCTGCACATAAACGTATAGGGCGGGCAAGCCCTGAGACAGTCTGAGGCGGCGGGGGTCGGTCAAGGAGGCCTGCGGAGCGCTGAAGTGTCCCGGGCCTCGCTCATCTCCTATTTCCTATTGCACGCTTTTGGTGCGTTTGCTATTATGTGGTGTCCTTGGGCATTCAGAGCACATGAATGAATTGGATGGGCTAGACCACGTTTTCGCATCAACATTCCCCTTGGTAGAAAAGACTAGACCTAGACGCATTTTGTAGTGTTTCCTGTAGTCGGGTGAGGATTGAATTCCCAATGGGCCTACTCACATTAAAGCACGTGCACTCAGGACTAAGGCAATTTGGATAACAGCGTCTAACAATCGTTCATATACACACATCAGGCGCACATCGCCAGTTTGTTAAACCATCTCCAGGTGAATTGTTCTCTTGCTAAGACACCTCAGGGTCTGACATCCATGATAGCATTGTGTCTGACACTAGTCAAGGTGAAACAAGAAAGATAGAAGTGATGGATAGATTTAATGTTCTATGGAAGTAAGGAAGGAAGGAAGGAAGGAAGGAAGGAAGGAAGGAAGGAAGGAAGGAAGGAAGGAAGGAAAGTGGGTTACTGTCATATGTTCAAGAACACTTGAACCGATAACATGGTAACGATCACCTTTAAGTTCAACTGCCACAGCACGGTGGCTTGCTGTGGCAGTTGGCCTCTGACAGGGTAATCTCTCCTTACTGTGACCTCTGCACTATACAGCATATCGCCAACAAGGAACCGCTTACCTTGCCCCCCTCAAGCGCAACAACAGTCGGGAACGAGTTATTGACTGAGGAATAGAGAGAGAGAGACAGAGAGAGAGAGAGAGAGAGAGAGAGAGAGAGAGAGACTTACAAGGAAAAATACAATTGAACATGAGAAAAGTGATTCGTAATTAATTCCTTAACCGCCAATCCACTGCTGTAGGCCACTTCTTGTCGGGATTGATCTTAGCAGCTTTGATATCAAAGCCTCAGAACATGAGTTTAGAATATGGATATCCCTCAGTAAGATACGTTTCCAGTGAGTGGATATAGTGATTTGTAAAGGGAAAGTCTCATACTGTATACAGCATTACTAGAAATACAGCTGAAAACAAACGTCGGTTCCCTATAGCAACGTCAAAGGAAAGGCAATGAGACACGGTCATGAAGATTTGTGGGAACTTTGATCTTAAAGAGAGAACCCTTGGTGGTGGATGAGGAACCCCTCTCGATGTTGCTGTTGACATCTAGTGCTGCGGGCTGTTTCGGTAGGCAGGGCCAAAGCCCAGAGAAAATGTCCTCTGCGACCTCAATTGGATCTCAGCTTACGAGGGGCCTTATCAAATAAACGCCGTTATCAAATAAAACGGCAGAAAAATACTGAAACAAAACAGGGAGAGAGGATTATTGTTAATAATAAACGGAGGGAATTCAATATACATCTTCCTGTTTTTCTGAAGCGAGGAGGAGTCTGTCCAAATTTGCGAGGGGTAGCAGCGCTGCAGCGTTTGTTCCCGAGGGTCAAGAGACACGCGAAGCCTTGCCAGGGCAACAGCGGTCCAGTCGAAGGAGGTTTGTGGTGGGGGTGGGGGGCAGGGAGGTCGGGTGGGAGGGGTGGGGGAAGGAAGGAACTCAGAGACTCCGAAAATCATAAACACCTCACACTTCCGCTGTCAGGTCTGCTCTAAAAATACCTCTTGCCTTCTTCTCACATTGGCTCCCCTCCGGTCTCCAGGAGCTATGCAAATACAAACCCCTCCATGTCTCTCTCTATCTCTCTCTCTCTCTCTCTCTCTCTCTCTCTCTCTCTCTCTCTCCCGCTCTGCTTTGTTTTCTTTCCACCCGCCAGCAACCGCCCCCCGCTCCTCTTTTGTTCTGACTACTAGTACCCAACCCCCCCTTCCTCAGTGTTGTTCTACTGTCTCCAGGGGCGGGGAGAAAAATGATAAAAGCTATTTTCAAGCAACTGTAGGCGACGGTGGAAACACACAACTTGGATGAATTCAGGTGTTTTTTTGTTTGTTTTTTCCCTGTGTTTGCTTTGATGGCAAACCCATTTTGTTGTTGCGTGCTGAATGAAGTGAAACACAAACGTGTAGCCCTACATTGTTTGCCGTTGCAATGTGCACACTCCAAATAGTAACATACAGGAAATTCAACCGTTCAACTTTACACGTGTTGAGAGCTCGTTTAAAAACGGTACGGAGCTAACGAACACTAGACACTAGCTAGGCCATTAATCACTTCCGTGTCACTTCCAGGGAGCTGTTGAGGATGGTACAGATATGATTGTGATGTACATTAACATTCATAATGCCCAACAAAGATATTCATGTCATCGTCGTAGAAGACATCGGCTTTTATGGCAACGGTAATGAATCTCTCCCTCTCGTCCCTGGCTTTTAGTCGCTCTGCAGCGCGTTCTCTTGCGTTGATCGGCCCTCCATTCATCAGAGTCTAATTGCGCACTCTTTCTCTCCAGACTCTACTTTCCGCGCATTACGAACAACCCGGTCACCCCCATTTCCCCCTTCTCCCTTGATTGAGTCTCACCTCTTCCATTCTCCCAGCTCACCTCATTAACAGACCCCTCCCCGATCCCACCGCCACTCACTCGTTTCCTCCCTTGCCAAACGTCTCACACACACACACACACACACACACACACACACACACACACACACACACCACCCCCGTCAACGCCTCGACTGCCCTCCCTTCCTGTCCTGTCGTCTCCCAGACGGCGACCGACTCAGATTTGTTGTTCAGAACGTTCTGTAATTAGAAGGGAAGCATAATGGAGAGGTTAGCTCATCAGAAGAGGTGGGTTTGGCGCGCGCGCGCGCGCGTGTGTGTGTATGTGTGTCTGGGGAGGGAAGGGGGTCAGTGGTACCCTCCATCTATCTATTCCCCCATCCGTGCATGGGCTACGGTCCAATACGATGACCCCCTTCCCCGCAAAAAGTAGCTCTTGAAATGTATACTGACAGTGGCGTACAAGTCAATGCTAACTTTATTGGTGAGCATGGAGGGGGACTTTCAGAATTACAATTAGGTCCTTTAATTGATGCTTTTATTCTGTGCATTTCCAAGTATTACTCTGGATCGAACCAATGACCTTCGGCCTGATCGAACACTCCAGACTACTAAGCTATCCTGCCCCTTAGAATAAAATAGTTAATTCTGCAATTATTTTAATCTCCATCTCATGCACCTTTACATGGTTGAAAGCATAAAATGAGTATGATATACACCTGTACCGGTATTGTTGTTTATGTAGCCTATACATACATTGTTTAGTAGACCTGTAATCAGCAGTGCACTATGGGATATTACAGGGTAGCAACAGCCATGCCAACATAATGCGTTTGGGGTAAGGTCTTGGTTGGTGTGACGGCACCTTTCCATTTTTACATCGTTGTTACAGTTAATTCAGTTCCCATAGCAACAAACGATGGGGAATCCCTAGAAAATCTAGCTCATTTTGGTGAGTTTTATTTATTTATTTGCAGCCACTTAACCAACATGTTCTTTTTTATTGGTTTTCCCTCTGAAACCCAGAGGGGCTACACATATTTCAGTTTGTGTGTGTGTGTGCGTGTGTGCATGTGCTCTTGTCTCCTCTGACATAAAATGAAAGAAGGCGTGGCCTGTCAGGAGTA
>JAODLL010017194.1:0-27282 GCA_026546735.1 Forbesichthys agassizii | reverse complement strand
CTCTCTCTCTCTCTCTCTCTCTCTCTCTCTCTCTCTCTCTCTCTCTCTCTCTCTCTCTCTCTCTCTCTCTCCATACATTCCACTTTCCAAACAAAGCCTAGGGCAGCACTCTTCTTGCTCAAGCACAGTGGGAGATCACTGTTGGGACAGCCATCTCTGTGCCTTTGTTCTGCGCCTAACTACATCTTCCTCCTCTCCTCTTTAACTGATTCAGACACCGTCTAACTTTTCCCTTCTCTGTCTACGCTGAGCTTGTGAATAACCGAGTATGGAGGGTCAGCAGTGCTGCACGCTCTTCTGTACAGTGAATCAGTCAAATCGGCCATTTTGTATGGGTGAGGGAAATAATCGATACAGCACAGTATCGCAATGTTTCCCATGGCGAAATTGTATCGATACACGGACGCCAAGTATCGCAATTTCATTATATAAATTGCACACGAGAATTCAACTTGGTCTATACAATATTTATGACATGTTCATGTCAGTTAGTCGGCATGACAATTACATTTTGCAGCAAAACAATTTATGTGAGATGAACAAACCGATGTTGACAACGTTTTCCTTTGGGGACATAATTTGATGTTGGAAAAAGTTATAAATTGCAAAATATCGCAATATGTTTAAAATCGCAATAATATGGTACCGTGGCATAAGTATCGTGATAATATCGTATCGTGGAGCCTCTGGTGATTCCCACCACTAATGGACAACAGAATATCTGACTTGAGTAATAAAATAGTTATCCAAAGTGGGAACTGGTAATGTAATTTACAGCATTATTTAAATATTAATCAACTTCTCATGTGTTTTATGGAAAATGTCGCTCAGTGGGTTTGTTCTTCAGAACTCTTCAAGACTGGTCTAGTCAGGGAGGTAGAGTCATCCCAATGTCCTTTGTGGCCTCAGCTGTGTGGACAGGCACTGAGCAAATGGCACACACAGAGCAATGGGCTAATAATATGCACAAACACAGTCTGTGTGTGGCACCCGTGCCAGGATGAAGATATCCTTCGCACCATCAGAAGAGAATGACAGTTCCACAAAAACATCTCTTCTTTTGTTTGGCAAAGTGGCCTTTTCCCCACCATCATCGCCCTGACGACAGAGACAGATGGCGGGAACCATAAAGCGAGACCCACTTCTCACGCTGACTGTCGTCGTTGGCAAAGACGTTCGTACACTCTTTCGCTCCTCTTTGCGTTTTGGGTGTAATCCGTCTGCCTCTGTCTTTTATTCTGTCAAGCTGAACTAACCACGGTCTCACTTGCTCTCGCCTTTGAGTGATTGAGATCAGTTGTGAATGTGGCCCCCGCTGTGGTTTCAACAGTTTTGTTTTGACATGCTAGCAAAAACTGAACCACACTGACAAGGGAATCTAATAGACAGTGTCACGAGCTGTCAAAAATAATATGGGATTCTCATAGAATAAATATTGTGACTGAGAACATGTATAATATTAAAGATAATGTAATTTTTAAATAAGTGAATTACTTGAAATGGCGATTACCTGATTTTTTAGGCTGCATGATGAACATTTAAAACTATATTTGAGTTGAAAAGGTTTTCTTACAACAAATATATAGGAAAGAAAATGTTGGCTGTGTGTCAGTAGGATGATCAACTGAAACAGCTCTGGTCTGACCATAACTGACTGGGAAGGCACATATGGCTGCAGTATAATTTGTAGATGATACAGGGGGACAAAATATAAGGGGATGCTATTGGCGGAAATACCAGATTGTGTGTTGAGTTGGATGCCCTATAGAATAAACACAAGATTGTCAATTACTGTAACAGCAATATTCCTGTGGCTGAATGGCTAATCTTTTATGGACACCACTTTGTCCCTGAAGATCTATGCAAGGTCAAATTCCACACCATTTACAATGTACTTTATAATTACGAGTTTAATTACAGTAGCCATGTTAGATAGTGACTCATCTCATCTGTATTAGAAAGAATCGCCTACAGCAATTATATATCATGGTAACAAAGTCAAATTGACAGACCGTAATATTGCTAGGTGGTAGCAACAGCCGAGCTAAGGATGACATGGGGTCAGGCGCTGTAAAAATGGGAACAAATAAAATAAAACTCAATCAGCTCATCAACGGCGCTGGCATTTAATATTCTAGCGTTAGCTTTTGAATGCTGTTACACGTAGAGTACTCCGTCTCCTTTGATCCCCCAGAAGAGCCTTTAGCTCTTGCCTACTAACGCCAGAACGAGGTTCCTCCTCACACACGGGATGACATCATGCACCGTGCCAGAGGGAAGGACCACTAGATTATCCATCGCAGTGCCGCCGTCACACGGTAATTGGGGCCGTGAGGGCGAAGCGCGCATTGCATTTATCATGGACCTCTGTGTGTGACCATGGCACGCGTTGAGGCGATCCTTTTCCTTCCCACAGCATCAAGGCATAACGTCACAGTAACTAGATGACCCAATGGCATGGCATTAATGTCATAAGTGTGGAGGGTCCTTATGAGTCAAGGACATTGAGCTCATGGAAACAATGTTGTGTCAGTAGCACAAAAGGTCTACAGTGATAGCAAATCTGTTTTGAAGGTGTTTTCCAGCAATACACATTTCACCTGCACACATTTTTAGGGATGTGCGACACGTTACATCGAGTTGGTCAAAACTATCTGGTTAGTTTGTTAACCGTAGACGACTAACTAGTCAAATCGGCTGCTGTTCAACAAATGGCATGTGTCTATAGAACGTACTGTGCAGGAGGTGTGTGTGTTGATGAATGAGCCTTGCTGTCTGACTTGGGGCACCAGAAAGGACACACACCCACAGGCATGCATGCACGCACACTTACACACGCAGGCGCACGCACACAGGCAAACGTGGGATAAACAACATTTGACTTGTAAAACAGAGTGCTGACCAAAATATTGTCTCCCCCCACGCCATTAGACAACAAAACCACCACAGCAGCTGGCAGCCATGCGTTGGCATGCGGACGTGGGAAGGAATGGGATTAGTGGCCATGACATCATCTCCGCCCCAAAAGGTTCAATAACACTTCATTTTTCTCAGATGTCCACTGATCTATTGGTGTTTACAAGCCCTCCTCGCCTAATTCCTTTATGTGTGTGTGTGTGTGAGAGAGACTGTGTTCTGCAGAGCGCATGTGGGCTTGTTATTTTAACCCGCATTAAAAGGTGGTGTTTGTTTATCTGCATATGACTGCTTGTGTGTCAGCGGCGGTTTCATCTGTTCACGTTGTGTATTTCTCTGTGTGTGTGTGTGTGTTGCGAGGCATTCACACTGCTCAGTGGATTATGGACTACTTAGCGACATTGCGTCAGCAACATAAACGACCAGCCCGCCACATGCAAACGAGGCTAGCAAAGGGAGAATAGGAATAACACATTTTAACACATTTACAGTAAAAGAGCTGGCTCAATTTCTGAAGCTGTCAGAAGTCAGTGTGCAAGGACACAGTCTGCCGCTACTCCTGTGTGCCGTGACAAACAATCTCCTGGGCAGAAGAACAGATCTACAGCCTCAGAGGGCCGACAGAGCCGAACACAAAGTAAAAAAGGGGGACAGAGAGAGAGAGAGAGAGAGCATCTTGCACCCTTATAAGAACATTATAGAGCATGTTGCAATTTATATTTCCTATATGTCTATTGTGCAGAAAAGTGCCTGACGATTTTATCAAATGAATCTCGTTAAATGCTTTTGAATCCAAAAATGAAGGTAGAGGCAGATTCTTTAAGATGCCGACACATAAATTGACCTGATATATGAACACTAGAATTTTCTTTGGAAATGAGAGTTCCCTATGCTTTTTTTGCAACTCTTATTGTTTCATGTTGTGTTGTCCATCTGCTGCTGCCTGCCTTTGCCAAGAGTTTCTTAAGCATAATGGCATTTTCTCATGCTTAAATAAAGGTTATAATGTTTAGCTTTTAGAAGCAACCCTACTCCAGACACTCAAATGTGCTACTCAGCTGATTAGAGCAATTAAAATCCAGCAGAATTGGATATACACTATACTGCAGAAGCTGGAACAGTTTCAGGCACTAACAGGCCACACACACACAAACTGACACACACACACACACACACAAAATTGCCCTTGTTGTATACTTGCTGTTGTCTTCCTTGTTAAAGAACTATGCATGATTCCATTGTTTGTCTGAGCTGTGTGTGCGTATGTGTGTGCGTTGACTTCAGGTGCTCGAGTGTCCCCATGGTGCTTTGCTTTCTCTTCTACCAACGGCTGCTTTAATCCAGCCCCTCTGCAATTAGACTGAACAAACAGCCCCGAAACTAACAGATTCACAGCTGTGCTTTGGCTGGTCCTGCAGTCACAGCAATGGGCACACTTTAGAATAGCGCTGTAGTCATTTACATGTTTCTTTCAGTAATGCTGGATATTAGGGTGCACAGATTTACAAATAGCTAACCTTTCGGGGTGCCAAAATCACTAACAGTTGCACCACAAAAAGTCAGGGAGGAAGTGCTGTATTGTGTCGGTAACAGCAGAAAAGTGGAGTTAATAGGATGATATTTACTTACACTGAAATATTTTATGGTTTATAAAGCGCATGTTAAATAATGTTCTAGTGCTGGGTCAATTCATATTTCTCCGCATTACTGTATTGAATGCACATCCTTATTGCCTTTTTTTTCTGAATGTGGGTTTGATATTTGACATGGTAGATAGTTTGGACAGTTACTTTTGTAATAAGTTATTAATAATAATAATTCAAGTTATTTGTAATGCATGTTACATTTTAAGGAAATCTCAAAATGCTGCAATATAGACTCACAAAAGCAACGTAGGAACATCAATAAAAACAAATAAGTTATCAACTTAAGTGCAATAACAAGAGCAACAATACAAGCAACAGCTGGCAGGTTAATTTAAAAGTCATATGTTCTGTTAAATAAAAAAATATTTTAGAATATACTTTTTTTTTTTTTGAAGTCTCAATAGTCTGTGGTGACTTCAGAAAGTCAGGGAGAGGCATTCCAGATCCACGGAGCAGCGGAACAAACGGGCCAATCAATCACCAATTTTGTTTTAAGTTAACTTTTAAACGCTTGCTTGCACTGCTCCTCTGAGGTACTGTAGAACTAGCTAGCAGGCCTAACAGGCCATCAAGTCAAGAACACAAACAATCTAAATAAGTACCTCAATCTACCTAGCTGCAGAGCAAGTTTTCCTTCTGCTCAGCCCTGTGAACGGACCTTTTCTAATGCTCGTCTTAATGACAAGTCCATCCTCTCTTAATTGAGGAAAACGCAAAACAATGTGTTTTACACAATCTTTAAGATGGATAATTCTTCCAGCCCATACAACAACATGTGCAACAGATTACCTCCAACCACTACCTTCTGCGGTGGGAAAATAATCACACTTAAACAAGATGAGTGAGAAGTTCTGCACCGTAGTGCTGGTGTAAGCTGAATTTAAAACTGAGAAATGGAAGGGGAGAAGCAATGAGACAGTGTGAGCTGCAGACCCATTGACATGCAGCAAGTCGGAATAAGAGCCTACATTACACACCAATAGAGGCAGCTCCAAACTAGCAACACAACACCAACTGAACTATGACATTAGCATATTGAGATCATAGTTATTCAAAAGTAAATCACTTACCTGTCTAGCACCCTGGGTGTTTGAAATGTACATGTCTTATTAGGAAGGCATGCATTTCAAAAAATAAGAATATTTAAGGACAACTATGCTAATACCTTATTGTGGTCTCAATTAAAACATTATATGCTGGAATAAATTATCTTCATCCAATCACAAATGATAAAATGACATGTTGCGTCGACACCATCGTTCACCTTTGACCGGCACGTTTAAAAAAAAAAAAAAAATCATGCAAACTTAATGCTGAGGTAACGCATGACAGAAGAAAGATTTGGCATGTCTGCCGGCTAATATGAAATTATACAACGGCAGTTTATGGGTATTAACTGATGTAACAATGTGTTTTGGACTAAACATTTTACTGGATTGGATCGTATGGACCTTCGCCAATGTACCAAAACAGTTTTGTAGGAATATTATCCATCAGGGGTCTGGATTACCAAGAGTCTAGTGTACATACAGTACAGTAGGCAAGTGGCAAATTTAGTAGGGCGTGACAGCGGGCGGGTGGGTGTTCTGACAGAGGTGTTGATTGTACCTGCTGTTGTGACCTTGGTAAGGATTCCATTAATCAAATCACAAGAACCGCAGCTTTCCAACAATGCCTACACACTTAATGCACACACTTATTGTAAACATAACAGTCGTGTGCACAGTCTAAAAGCCCACGAATGGCGGGCCGTCTGATTTGTAACAGGTCATCACTGCAGAGACAATTAGTCCTGATGATGGCTTGTTGCAAGTCTGCTGCCAGACTACTAGTCTATCGGTAACCACTGCAGTTCAAGGATGAAGCCATTTTAAATAACATCTCTAACCTCACCCTCAGCAGGCTTTACAAAAAAGCTATAGTGTAAATTACATATATTTCTAGGAATCCTGAAAAGTCTCAATTACAAAAAACATCCGTGTTCAACGGGGGGAGGGGGGTTCTTACGTTTAGATCCAGCAAACGTGCAGTGAATTTGGGAATTCAGAGGTGTCAATATGTCATTTCTTTGTGGCAAAGGATCAGATGGTTATACCTGCTTGGAGGAGGGGCGGAGCAAGGAACACAAGAGAGCTTTGTGCGGGAAATTACTATTGAAGCTATGCTTTAGGATTAACTGCTGTTTGATGTTTATGGCGGCGTGAGAGAGAGAGAGAGAGAGAGAGAGAGAGAGAGAGAGAGAGAGCACAAAAGAGAAAGCAAAGTTGTAGAAAGAGCAACAAAGTCTGCCTTACCTGTGTGCCTTACCTTGAGAAGAATTTGGCAGAAATATTGAGACTTGTGAAGTGTGCCCAAATTTAAGGGGCTTATGCCTTTGTTGTGGCAGCTCCTACATTTTGGAATGATCTACCTCTGCCCATTAAACAGGCTTCTCTCTTCTTAAAACCCATCTTTTTCCTTGGCTTTTGACACCTGAGGTTAACATTTGATTGAGTAGAATTTTTACATCTGCATTTTTGCTGTGTGTGTGATCTATGTATCTTAACTTTTGTTTTTCCCGTACAGCACTATGCTTTATAAATAAAATGTGATTGATTGACTGAGATGAAATCCAGAACATTGATTGGTTAGCCATTCTAGCCGTTATAATGTAGATATATTCTAGAAAGGTTAGTGTTTACCAGGGTTTTTGAGCACTGTGCTAATCCCACTTGCAAGTAATAAGTCTGTTTAGCGATAAGTACATTTTATTTTTTATTTAATTAATCAATGTTTAGATATATAGATTCCCCTTGGTGAATGTTTCTATTTAAAATAAAAACCAAATCCTAAAAAGATTTGAAAGATATGGATAATTATGGTGATAATTACCTTTTTGTGTTCAAATGTTGAACGATACAGTTGTATAGACTGGTACTGTATTACCAGTGAGCGATATATTAAATGGGCAAGGGCGTTTAAATTGACTTTTCGCAATAAGTTTGAGTGACAACCAGCAATCTGATCAATCAGTTGGCCTGTATGTTTCTATATCCGCTAGTGATGTCAGGATCCAGGGTAGAAAAATATAAAAACCCACGCAACCCGTTACGAGAGCCAATCCACACTGCCCCACCTGCAAAAATATCCGTCTATCAATTACCCAAACCAGACCCCAAAAACATTAACTTTATATCCTGTAGTGATGACATCCATATCATAGAGCAAGAGATAACGTTTTCTTATTAAATTGTTCCTTAAATATCCATATACACTAACCGGTAATATGCTACTGTACTTCTTGCTTGGTTATAGTTAACAAATAACCAAAAGCTTAGAATATAGAAAGAGTAATTAGAATGGGCGAGCTTTTGCAAAAGGTTAATAGCCCCATGCCAATTATCACCGTGGGGGACTACAACACAACTGTTATCCACTGAACTGGTCTTGTATCCAACCTATGAATTAATTTAGGAATCATGAGATGTCTGATTGCTTCTGTGCAGGGCAGGTCGAGCTTTGAAAGCTGTAAGATGGTCAGAACTGTAGCATGGGAACAGTTTCTGCACAGGGTGATTGTGCAGGTATTGTACAAGTAAACACAATGGCTCCCAGTGTGACATACATTTTTATATACACAGCAACTGGAAGCCATGTCATGACTGTGTGGGCTCATTAATGGTTACCTGTGTGCTATAGGATTATCTCTCGCTCTCTCACTCACAGACACACACACACACACACACACACACACAGGCACGCGCACGCCTCTCCTACAGAGAAAAGCACTGCACACACACAGTTAAACAGCAGGGGGTGTTCACACTCAGTACACACACAAGTTATATAAAAGGCACAAGCACAATACATGTACAATTTAGGCAGTGTATAAACCCGTCTCTCACACACACACACACACACACACACACACAGATTGTCTCTAGCCCAGAATAATCAGCTGTAATTAGATTTCAGGAAGCAACACAGAATTGCGTTTGACGCAAGCTCACGTTGTGATTTAGCCCGTGTTTCAATTAATGAAAGCAGCCGATTTAAATGGTTTTTGGTCAAAGCTAACAGTCTGGGCCACTATGAAATGGCTAAACCAGAAAACTGTGGCACCACAAGTGTGCGTGCAGTACGTACACGCACACTTTACTTACCCCTCTGACCCACACACCGTGCCTTATTATATGAAATAGCCCTACTATAAAGCACACACACACCCCTGAGATTGATGCATCCCTTCAACTTTATCCTGACCAGTAAAAGGCAAATGGCTTTTTATTCATGCATCTTCTAGAGAAACAAATGGATTTGTCATTAACACAGTATAGCGGTAGTCAATGACACACAAACACACACCACACAAAAGGCCTTGTTCAAGAGCTACCACAGCCCTTCATGGTTTCATGCCTGGCGTATTATTTTCTTCCAAGTTCCTCTTCATGTTGTACCTAAATATCTTTAAATCAATTAAATACAGGCATTCTCTTTATTTGAATGAGTGTAAACTTTGTAATTTATACATCTGTACAATATGGAGGGAAGTCGTTTAACAGAATGGATAGTCATAATACTATACTATTAAACTAGTGTTCCCGTCCAGTGAGTGGTGATGCCTCTTACGCCTGTTTCGGAGCACCAAAGCAGAAATTTTTCAATCAACATATTTTAGCGGCATCTACATGAGGTATCAAAATGCGCGTTCTAATACGGTATGCTGTATAGCGATAATAATGGGTGCTTGGGTTTCGGTATCCAACCCTAGCAATTATGCGTGTGCAAGGGGTGGAGTAAGAATATAGAAAGCACATTATAGGCTGCGCGCGCACATGCGTAATATCAAGCATGTGTGAATGTGTTCAGCCTCCCCAGCCATCAGTGTGACTGCACAGAAGCAGATGATTACATCTGGACGTGTATGCCTGGCATTCAACCAGCTCGTCATCGGCTAGCATTACACCAGCGCCACAGGGCAACAAAGGGCCTCCTCAGAAGCTCACAAGCATATGAGGTGATATTATTATAAGAATTATATGAAAATAAATTTGCATGAACGTATTTTAAGCATGTAGATTTGTGACTACAGTTGATGCTCGAGGACAGCAAAAAGTTACATTATTTTAAGTGGATGGCAATGCAGTCTACAATTGCCAGTATTTTCTGCTGACCTCACCAAATTTTAACTTCCTGCTCTAAAATCATCATATCATCTCCTATGTGAAAATGCTAAAATTATTCTATAAATAAATAAACATTTGAATATTTGGCTTCAGGATTTACATAATTCCTGCATTGTTAATATTGGGTTAATATTTGTCTGTGATACACAGACAATCGTGCTGTATCCTTGCATTACTATGCTGTTGAGAGACACAAATTGTGTAAACATTTTTTATTAAAGTTGATAACTAAATAATTTTGCCACAAAGCTTCAGGATGAGATTAGGAATTCCATAAAGGATCCAACATTACCAAGTGGAGATACTCACACACACACCTACACATTTTAAAACCTGAGGACTATACTGTTGCATATCACAATGTCCTTCTTCTGCAGGTTAAGAGCAGGGAGATGCAGCGTTTGAAATGGAAATAATATAAACAAAATTGGAGAGCGGAGCAGCAAAGAAAAAGACACACAATTTGAATACATATAGCCACCCATCCTATATTGTACTCCAAAAAGTGTCCTTATTCAATAATAATTCCATCAGCCGATGCCCCGTATTATAAATAGCAGTACAGAACCATAATCTCCCAACATACAGTAAACAGTACAAATGCGTGCTCATTCTGTATAGGCACGTTCACATACATGGCCATCAAATGGCCTATACAGCAGGTGTACAGTAAGTGTTTTCATGCTTTTGTGTGCGTGCGTGCGCGGGAAGAATGTAAATCTGTTTCCCAGGGACAGATCGTAATTCTGAGCAATGTGGCCTATGCTGTTGCGTGGGCTGTTGATGGATAGCCTGTACGTGTGAGTGTGACTATTTGTCGGGCTGTTCCGTTACCCCTAAACTACACACACGCAATAATCCCTCAGAGCAAACACAAAGCCAATGGCAGCTGATACACAGGGCAACTGTGCAACTGTATATTAATATGAATTAATTCATATTCAATATTAATATTCATTAAATCTAGGATGAGTGATTTTCAAAGTAAGATGAAAAGCTGCTCCTGTCATATTACAGGAGCGGCTTTTCATCTTACTTTGAAAATCAAAGTATCATCATACACAATTACTGTATTTAACCTAGTTCTGCTACAAATATATTTTCTATTCTACCATTTGAATAATGCTGATATTGACATTAATATAAACACACATAATTAGAATGTCAGACCCCGGCCTCAAACTGACACACACTAACACAAGTCCCGAATCACGGATTCAAAACGACAGGACTCCACCCATACCGGGTTTAAGCCTGGTAAATGCTCTAATAAGAAGTGCTGTAGATATTCTATGTTGCTAGCAGACAGTTATATTGTAACATGAGGCCCATCTGTGATTCAGCCTGAACCCCTAATGAGAGCATTTCTAAGCCCCGGGCAGGAGAGAGAGAGAGAGCGAGAGCGAGAGCGAGAGAGCTCTCGCTGGAAAGAGAAGGTGTACTGTTGGTAGAAGAAAAAACAAACTGGAGGGGCGAGCAAGAGCTGCTCGATACTGATCAATACAACCCCACCACCTCCTCACACTACCACCATCCTCCCCGTGTTGCCTAGCCTCCTTCTCATCACCTCCGCGTCCTCCCTACTGAACACCTTCCCTCCTCCGTGCTACTAGCCTGGCCCCGCCCGACTACTGCTCCCAGATGAAATATTTTTTTACAGAGATTATAGTGTGGAAACCCTGTTCACATGAGCTTCTTCACAGCCACCCTGCTGGCAGACCAATCAGGGTGGGTTAGTAGATGACGTTGAAGTCAAGCGTGTTTCTAAATGGTGGCAGAGCTAGATGACGCGAGCAAAACAGTTGCAGCGAAGCCGACTGGTTGATAAATGGTGTCCAAAAGTTTCAACATTAACTAGATGTCTACGCCCAGTAGGAGGCAACGACTGTCAACATGTCCCAATGGTGTGAGTCTATATTCACAAAGTGAATTTTGGGTCTGGACCACAGCTGTCGACCCCAACGTTTTTCCCGGGATTCTCACGTATTTTACCCTATTTTCCCAACGTCCTCCCGTTTTAAAATGTTCCCGTAAATCTCCCATATTTTTTACCATACTCTATTTCCTGTATAGCCTATATTAAAGTCTAGAGACTGTCAACAATTGTCGCATAAATAGTCAAACGACACCTGCAATATAAATAAGAGAACAACTATTTTATACAGCGCTGTAGCACGTGTCCAGAACGGTGCCTCATATATATGTATGTGTGTTCGTGTGTGTATGTGTATGTATGAGGGGGCAGGCCATAGGGCAAGCAGCAGGGTGCTGCTCGAGTGGGAATTTACTAGTTGTAGTGTGTTTCAATGGTTACATTACGTTGGTGGTCTCGCTCTGAAACTCGTTTCTGCGAGAATTCATGCTGCATTGCAGTAGCCTACTCTTGCGCATTTACATTTGTAGAATGTTTTGTTGAGGATTTTTCTATTGAATTAATCAATCAATTCAGCAAGTGAAATTAATTGTATTCATCCCGCCGCAAATGGCAACACCAGAGCCATGGCTTAACAGAGTTGTGTCAAGACTCTGGACACAACCAATGAACTTCATACAAATTAATACGAGATGAAGTCATCAACATGTAAATGAGTGCATGACGTCATATGGAAAAAAGACAAAGTTTTGAATTTGAAAGAAATGAAAGAGTAAAGAAATGCTCTGTGACTGCATCATGTTGTACACACACACACAGTCATACAAAAGGTCAGCATATATTTCGATACCAATTCATAATTGCATCTAATGCATAATGACTATATTGCAAGAGAATTTTGGGTTATCTGTAATCTGGAAATATATAAAATATTTCAGCAAAGAAATGCAGGCGAACACAGAAATTACATCCATAATTCAAGTGTAATTCAGACATTTGTATGCAAAAAAATATTAAAATAAAAGTATCGACATTAGTATTTGTATCAATTCAGCATAAAGAAAGCAGATTTGTAGTCTGCAAACCACACCCACCCACCTCATGAATATTCATTAAGTGTGTGACTTACAAATCCAACACAGTCCCATTCACGCCATTATCTGCATCACCACACCCAGAAGCTTACAGGTACTTACTGTAAGATGTGCAGCCACAGAATGCCTGCCAACAGTGTGCAGACACAGTACCGGTACTGTATGCATATTTGTAGCACTTCCACAACCAGTGCATGCACATTATGTAAATTAATACACTGGCAACAGCTCCAACATGTTTGCCTCTCTATTCTCTGCCGTTGCCTCTCCCTTCCCCCCCCCCCCCCCACCTTCCAAACACAGCTATGACTCCCTTGCTCTGAGATCTCTGCATTATTATTCGCTCGTCTTTTCTACTCCTATACCTCCTATTGTACCGTATAGCTGGGACTGTTTCAGCCACACAGGTGACAGTAGACCCTCCACAATGCATCTCCCTCTTTCCTGGGTTTTCTGTTTTTCCTGCTTCATTCTCTAGGAACATAATATAACAGGAGGAGAAATAACCCCCAGCGTGTGGAAATATGAACACACGCACGTTCATATTAATACATTTTACACACATTTTACTTATCCTTCAACTCCCCTCTTATCCAAATATTCCTCTCCCTCTTCCAGCTCCACGACGTTTAGATACTATCTTTAGTATTCCAATGCCTTTCCCTGCTTTGCTGACAAGAAACAGGAATGTGATCAGGGACAAAACAATAAATACATTAAATAAATAATATCTATTATGATATTATGAAGATTGGACACCAGGAAACGTCAATCCCACTGTCTCACACAGGGATGTGTCAGACACATCCCTTTATCCTTCTAAATCTCCTCCATTCCCATTAATCCCACCCAGTACCTCACTCCTCCCTGTATCTGCTCCCCATTTCTCCATGCATCTCTCTTCCCCCACGCACACTTAACACGCATTCCCACGACCCCCCCGTGAGATCCCCAGTGTTCTGGAATGCATTCATCCGTATGTTCCATTCACATACTTCCCAAGTCGCTCATTCATTCATCCACCCACCAATCATTCATTCATTCATGCATGTATTCATTCATTCATTACCACCTGCCGTTCCTAGTCAGCGATCCATCCTTGCTCCTCGTGAAAGCATGGGTCCGATACATTCACGTGTTCCTCTCCGTGTGTGTGTGTGTGTGTGTGTGCGTGCGTGCACGTGCGCGCGTGCACCAACCTGCTCTTCTGGCACGCGGAGCAGAGCCAGGCTTTGTCCCGCTGGCTGTAGGTGCAGCAGCCCCTGCAGACGTTGTAGTGGCAGTCCGGGCAGCGGCGCCTGGGGTTCAGCAGGAAGGTGAAGGGAGCACAGCAGCGGATGCAGCAGTGTTGGTTGAAACGCTGCTGCCGAGAGAGCAGGGAGCATCTGGTGCCCTCCTCCGCCAACTCCTGCTTCATCTCACTGGACCACGCGGGAGGGGAGGGAGAGAGAGAGAGAGAGAGAGAGACAGAGAGAGAGAGAGAGAGAGAGAGAGAAAGCGTGGGAGGAAGGGGAATGATGGGGAGAGAGAGGAGAGAGCGAGAGAGAGAGTGAGTGTGAGAGAGAGGAGAGAAAGAGAGAGAGAAGGGGAGCGGAAGTGGGTGGGGGGGGTGAGAGAGCAGGGGAAGAGCGAGCAAGAAGGGGAAGAGGGAGAGGAGGAGGAGAGAGAGAGGAGGGGAAGAGGGAGAGAGAGAGGAAGAGTCTGAGTCAATTCAAAGACACGGGGGTGGGGGGGGGGGGTCATGAAAGCATACAGTGATGTGGAATAATTGGGGATGCTGTGACAAGCCAAACAGTCAGAGGGCAGGATTTTAAAACATGAGTTGGGTTAGGATGAGGGGTGAACAAACCCCCCCCACCCCACCCCACCATCCTCCCTCTCTCTCACAAAGACTCCCTGGTTTAACGTGAAGCCTGACATTTCTATTGGAGAGAAGACGCCATTGCTGGTACTTCCGGTCCGGTAACACACACACACACACAGAACAAGCCTCTCCGCAGAACGCCACCCAACAGTCGCCTGGAACTGCTTGTGTGATTCCACTACTAAGAGGGATGAGGCTTCAAGCAAGCTCAGGTCTGACATTATCACATTCACAGTGCAAAACACACACAACACACTAACACTGTTAAGGTGGAGTCTGCTGTCTCTCCACTGAGCAATTAAAAACAAACTGGGGCTCCTGTCCTAAAATAACAGCCTAGAGCCACTGAGAATCTCATAGACTAAGCAGAGTGGAAGAGCAGCTCCCTAATATAAAGCCCTCAAGAGAATTGTTCACACTACTGACAACAAAAGGATGGTTGAATCAAACGGCAAGCCGAACTTTATTGAAAACTGAAACTGACCATGCACATGCATGCAGCCCCCATCGCTTCCACCCCGTGTCACGAGCTCTGACAAAACCACCACCTGTATCCAACCACCACCTGTATGCCGATGTCTGTCAATCACTATTTAACGAGCAGTGTGGCGTTGGACCACACATGGAAATGTTGCCATTTCTCTGTCGAGTTTGCGCTGACCGTGAATCCCACGCAAGGTTGACAATAAATAATGCAGCGGCTGGTATTAATAACGCATACGCAAGATTCATTTCTCGGACTCGATGTGCACTTCTGTGGAACACCTTCGCCCATTTTTGCTCCGGTCGCATGTCAGCTGGAGAAGGTCAGGATAAGACGAGAGCGAGCGAGCGAGCTGCTTCAGGGAGCCATGCGAAGCAAAGTGTTAGTTCTCGTGTGGTCAGAGTGTAAATTATTCAGGCCTTCCCACACCTCCCCTGTCCGGCTAGAAGCTCCAGCTCATACAACCTTTATTTCTGCACGTACACACACACACGCACGCACGCACGCACCCAACCACCACACCCACCAAGTTTGTCAATATTGGGTACACATACTATATAGCCCAGTGAAGTTTTTCATTCCAAATGGAATGCCTGCATTAAGTGCACAGCAAATCATATTTTGAATGTATAGCATCTGTGCGTGTCTGAGAGCGCATGGGGAAGGGGTGCGGTTGCAATTTCCCATTTCGGTGTTATTTCTGCACTCCTGGCAGAGCCAAGTAGTGCTGTTCTGATTGCGCCTCACATGACTCGTTAGCTATTTTGATATTAACAAGATCAATGAATGAAACAATTATGAAACACTGTGTGGGGAATACAGTGACCCATGCACACGTACCCACTATACAGCAATATAATGTGCACTGTATTCCTATTTGTCAAGCAACGATGCATCGCTGTTCATTACAGTATGTGCAAGGTTCCTGTCTACAGGCAGGTGCCCAATTAAAATACAAACAAAATCAATATAAGATCTATTTATTCTGCACCACATCTCCCCACACCTGCTTTTGTCCTTAGAAGCATCAGCAACCATAAAATGCAGTACATTCCGTGAAATTCAATTTTGGGCGGTGTGTGTGTGTGTGTGTGTGTGTGTGTGCGTGTGTGTGTGTGTGTGTGTGAACACTAAATTCAATCATTATTAGCTGTCATGGTTCGAAGGTAATGTCCTTTTGTTGGCAGGCTGCAAACAACAACGATCAGGCTCTTGTCATTAGTGCTGGAGCCTCTGTTCCCCCTCATGAAAAGGCTGGACACCCAGAGACTGACTGGCTTAGAGTACCATGCCCACCTTCCCATATTAACCAAAGGCTAGTTAACAACTGTTAGTTAGCCAACAGCTAGCAAAGCACATGGAATACTGGATTCAACACCTGTGAAGGGTTGCAAGGTTCTGGTTACATGTCAGAGCATTAACCACACAAGGCATTTATTCATTAACACAAGGTTATGGTTTCTTATTTTTCCACAATATATTGTTTGCCGCGACCCGACTCCGGATAAGCGGATGAAGATGGATGGATGGATATTGTTTGCAGTCCGAAGAAGCACAGCATGTACTACAACGTGTAGCATACTACCTGAAGGATTTTCAAAGCGTAGCTGCACTGCATCTACAAGCTTTTGGGGGCACCGGGAAATGTCCGCCTAGTAAATGAGAAGGCGGTCTACATGTCGGCGTACATGTGTTCGCACGTACAGTACAGCATGTGATGCGAGAGAAGGATGAGACGGACGCCTTAGGTTCATGGAGGGCAGTGCCATGCATAGCATATGCTGTAATTGAGTAATTTACAGTGGCTGCAGGTGTGTGTTTGTCAAACAGCTCACAACCCCTTCAGTCAAATGACGCTTATTCTATTTTACGACCATGTTAACCTCGATGGCATTCATAATCTGCTATTCACTTAAAGATTAAAGTAACACTGAAATCAAGGCTGATGGAACTTTATTATAAGGCTCATTCTTTTCTTCCCAATAAGCCCATTAATTCAGTACACCCACTCAGTTCTGTTAATAATATAGTACGTTGTCCTCCACATTTAAAGGAGTAATTTCATGCTCCTTTTCACTTGTTGACAAAGTTCCTTGACTTCTCAATGCAATGTAGTTGACATGCTTAGGTGAAAATACCACATAGTTGAATAGCACCATCATACAATGACTCTAGATAACGGTCTGATTTCCATGACTGTTGCTTTAAATGTAACAAGCCACTGCCCACCCCGCCCCGACTTCCACGTAGCTGTGTTGACGTGAGGCTACGACTGTTTTACTGCTAGTACTCAAACGCGGTTTGAACATAGTTTTATGGGTTTTTGACAACGTGGTTTATTTTCAGCAGTGTTTTCAAGGTGTTAATATTGCAGATTAATTCAGCCTCGCCGTCCAGACTACATTAAAGGATACGGGAGGCAGAATGTAGTTCGTTGTTGTTCGTGTCAACCACATACACACGGCAGCAGCTTAGACACACAGCCCTGTGAAGCAACAGGGGTGTTACGTTTTTATAACCAGCCATGTATCTACTAAGCACATCATTCCATGAATAATTCATTTGAATTCATTTGAATCAAACAAGAACTTCCATCTATAGTCAAACAATAAATGCAGACATATAAGACAAGAATCATAGTTATCGAGGTGAGAATATCAGGCCGCTCCTCCGTAACCTTCTGTTAGGGCTCTATTAGTGCACGTAGTTCGTGCAGGAGTGATTTACGGGGGACATCAAGGCCACTGAATCACTAAAGCCTCCAAAGTGCGGGTATAGCACAAACTCCCTCTCCTCTGCTGTTGAGAACATTCAGGACATAAGTTATTATGATTAAATATAGACACGCCTAGTGTCTTGAAGATGGACATGAAACGTTAAAACGAACCACCAACTATTATGCAATTCCTGTTTTAACTCGGTTTATGTCCGTTAATGAGGATTTAACATAATTTCAAGAGAGTTAATCATGTCAGTGTATTCCAGTCCGTCCTAATTATAGCTAAATATTGGCCCATGTTTATAATGTAGGTTCAGTGCTCTGACAACATGCAGGACATTGATCAGGATTTCAAATCACTCAATTAACCAAATTCAAATAGAGCCAATTTATCTTTGTCTGAATCAATGTTTTCCATACTGGCGGCATTTAATGTTTATTTTATAGGGCTGTATACAGTATATACACAATATGTTCTGCTACTACTAATATTCCTACAGTAAACCCATATTCAGAATAGTAACCCGTGCTAGCCTGGCAGGTTTCCAAACGCTGACAATGACCAGGCCAGATTAGCTCTCTTTAACATCCTTCAGTTTTATCTTGTAATGTTCAGATGGTGAGGTAAGCGTCTCCGGTCACAACAAGGCAGCGTATTGTTTGAGACCATACAAAGGTTTGACATCCAAATGGTATGGTTCCCCGCATTTGTTCATATACAGTCATTCTGATTTTAATTAACTACAGTTTTCAAATTGACAGTTGGGAGCATTTGAGTTAAGCAGATCAATTGGAAGAACAGAGTTTTTAGAAAAATATACACGCATTATCAAAATCATTATAAGCAGCTATTTTAGGACCCTACAGTGTAATTTTTTTAGAAAAGAAATCCCCTAAAATATGAATAAATTGCTAAATAACAATTACATAATGCAAGACTGAAGCAATCGAAACAGATACTTCTAATCATTAGTATTGTTGAGTTTGCTCATAAACATCAGTCTGAAAAATCTTGGTCTAGAGACCATATGTCTTCAACAGGGGGTCTGGGACTCCTAGGGTGGTGCAAATTATTTAATCCCAAAATTATTTTCCTCCAAAAATATAAATGTCTAGAAATATACATAAAACATGAATATATATGAATACTACATGACAATGTCAATAATTAGTTTACATCATTACAAATAACTTTGATACATGGCACTATAGGCCACCCTACACAATGTTGGCCCGGCAACAAAACAGTCTATAACGATATGTTAAAGTGTGCCGTGTTTCTCTCAGCCAAGGGGTCCTTCGCCTGAAAAATGTTGAAAACCTCCGGTCTAAACCAAAAGAAAGTTTTGTAGCCTTTGAAAGTCAAGCCTTTGATGGTGTCTGAAGAATTATGAATTATAATAAAAATATGATGTACATTTTACAGCAGTGTAAAGCAATAGTTATGGGCAAAATGTATAAGAGGGAGCAGAAGCGGGTTAGGTATGTGACATTAAAATTAAACAAACATTTGGAAAGTGCGTAATTAAAACACTGTGTGGGGAATACGGCACATACAGCAGCATATGTACCCAAACACACACAGATAATGCAGTTCTACCAACTGTCTTAACCTACAAACAAAAGGAAAGAGAGCAGACACACACAGGACTAAGCACCGCCTCGGGTTAGACTACTGGAGAAGAAAAGAACGTCCCGCAGAGAGGGAGAGACTCTCAAAACAACAGTATAAGAAAGGTATCTTCAGTGTGTGTGCGCGTGTGTAGGTGTGGATCGCCCATGATTTGAATGTGCGTTTTTGTGAGACCAAGTCGCAGGTTGTTCAACCGTGCCATCACGTTTTCGAGTGTGATGCGGGGTAAATGCACTTGGTAATTGTGGATTGATTTGTAATGTTCCACCAAGTACTCTTGGTGCTTTCAATGAAAAGTGGGCAATTTGGAGTGTAAAAACCTGGCCCTCCCGTTTGTGTGCTTGTGTGTGGTTGTGCTTGCGTACGGGCCTGCATACACATGCAGGTCAAGTGAATCTTTCAGGTCGATTCCCTCCGAATGTGTTGCTTTGAAGGAAGAGAACTTGCTCTTCTGATGAAGGACCACAGTACAAATCTTTGCCTTCATCCAGACTGAAGTCAGGAATTTAACACACTATTTGCACGCTTGTCACAGTATGTGCACACCCGCACTGCATCTTCAAGGTTAAATTGCTTCAAATAACAGCAAACATTATCTTAAAGTGTAACTGTACCCCAGCGCTGAGCGCGACCCACTACAACAGAAAGGGGGCTGAGAGGGGGACCCCCATTAACACTGACTATACGATTCCGTTGTTAAATTAAGTTTAAAGTTAAGCTGCAAAGTAAATGACAGCCAATCTCTATTTTAGGACTTAGAACTGGGTAGGTTAGACATGGCTGATGCTTGACAGTAGACCTACGTGTGTATATTCATTTAATTCGATCAGCCACATGGATCTGTCCCATAGAACTGTCAAATTGTCACCGATACGGATCCAGCTATTTAAGTCATTATCGGACCGATTTACGATCTCAGTATCGTATCGGTGCCATCCTTAACTATGTGTACCGACGTAAACCAGACAGGTCCTGGGGTGATTTTTTAACTGATATGACGTGTAGCTCTGTTTTCAACCCATAAAATGCTTATTTTTATAAAAACTGAATTTTGTCAATATTAACACCAGCATTGATGTGTCTCATCACAGATCAATCCTATTACTTTGTTTACAGCTTAAAAAACACATTTTAGGGTGCAGTTACTCTTTTAAATCAACGCTACAAATGTGCATGTGGGTGAAGGCATTTGATTAACATCCAATGCAATCTGAACCCCAGCCCTGGGGGTGGTAAAGCAGAGTAGACCTTAGCAGGCAACAACAACAACAACAGCCCTCCCTTTTCCCCCTGCAATGCAGTGGGAAGCGCACACGCACTTGTTGTCATACATTTTAAAAGGTAGCAGATTGTTGGCACTGTGCGTTTTTGGGTTGTCTCCAAGCAGCTGATTGAGGTGTGAGTTTAGCAGCTGTGGCTATAGAAGAGGAATGGCCAGATAAGTTACGGCCCCTCCGAAGAGCAAGATGATGCATTCTCTGTGTCATGTCATTTCTGCAAAGGCTGCTCTGCTGGTGAGGTAGCCATAGAACAAGAGAGAAAGAACAATACATTACCTGAAAACCGATTTGCTGATTTAACCCCTCCTCCTCCACCATCTGGGTGTGGCGACCGTGGCTTAATGCATTGCTGCTCCTGTTATTTAAAATGGAGCTTGGAGATTGTTTCACGAGCATATGTAGGCATATCTCACAAACAAGACGTAATATAGGTCTATCCCTCCATAGTAGCATCCGCACATCATTAACATGGAGCCGGTAGGCTACATTTCTCAACATATTTCAATCACAATATTTCCCACCACTGATGTGTTTAGTAAGTCATTTGAGTGAGATATGAAGCGTTATTGACAAGGGATACGTGTTTCAGAGAGAGACTTAAACTATTCCAGTATCTTTGCGTGTTTCCATGCACTTCAAATGATTACAAAGGCTTTTACTCCTCCCGTTTGTTTTCATCTCGTCCTTGTATTGCGCTCTCATTGGCTGTAGGTCGCCGCCACTGTCCAGCTATTTAACTTGCTAAATATCTGGTCGGGCCTTGTGACGCCTCACCGACATGTCACAGACACTCTCAGCTTGCGTTGTAAGCAACTCACACTACACGAACCGTCGCTCACGGGACAGAGCTTTTATTTCCCTCAGAGTTGAGGCTTTAGTCTGCGAGCTCAAAAAACACATCTGAAAACTGGGCCAACATCGTGTAGTGTGATCATGTATATATCGTATAAAATGCATAAAACAATCGTCTGTTCTCTTATACAACTTTCATAAACGTCAATCAATAACTGAAATAAAGTCCTATTTTAATCTGATCTCCTGAGCAACATAAACGGTTACAAAAATAAAAAAATTGGCGCGACAATGCAGTACATTGCTTAGGATGGCATTTCAAAGAACAATGTTTTAGACGTGAAGTAATCTAAAAGTAATGGAAAGAAAGCATATTATGTTGCTAAATGTACAGTAGGTAATCCAAAAATTACATTTACATCTTAAAATTTCAGTCTGGTAACTAGTAACTGTAACAGACTACATTTCATTCCTAACCTGCCCCCACACATGCAACCATGGTGTAATTCCCGAGGTTCGTGTTATCAGCCCATTCAATAGAATTAAACCTTAATTCTTCCATCTCTGCAACATTGCCCAACTCAGACCTTCCCTGCAGTTCTGCTGCTGAAAGCCTAAAACATGCATTCGTATCCTCTCGTGTGGACTAGTGCAGCTCACCGGTATCAACTCTACATTCCTCCATAAGCTCCAAAAGGTTCAATGCTCTGCAGCCAGACTATTCACCAACACACAGTACCGGCAGCATATCACCCCTATCCTCTCTGAGTTACACTGTCTTCCAATCTCTCAAACGCATCGATTACAATATCCTCCTACCGACATATAAAGATATACACCATTCCGCCCCCGTCTAGCTTTACGACCTGCAGGCCACCTCATAATATAAAAGTCTGAGCTGAAAAGCTTTGGGGACGGCGGGGGGCTCCGGAATTCTCCTCCCACCATCTCCATCTTCCAGCAATGTCTCAATTCTGTTCACAAATCACCTGCACAAAGCCATGCACCAAATCACACACTGTTTTTGTTGTTTTTGTTACATGTTCTACTTTGTAAAGAATAGAAATACAATGCAGCAGCATCATCATCATATGATCAACTCAGCAAATAAACGTTCTTCTAATGCTGCTACAGGTCAAGAGATACTCACATCATTCATATTGTATAATGTGGCTGTTGATTGGCTAAGGTGACGTAGTAAGGATTCTGCTGAGTCATGAAAGCCTTTCCATTTCTTTGTATATTGATGTCAAGGTAGCCCTGGGTGTGTTTATGAAATATGCATGGCTAGAAACTGCAGTTTTAACAAAGGTAGCCCCAACACTAGACCTGCCAAGGCCTAAATGCTGTAAATCTAAACAGTAATAGCAAACCTTACTGAGTCAATATTCTCAGTAATCCATCATTCATTTTATCTTGGTGGATTTTACTTTTTTTTTTTTCTCTTCAGTGTTCCAAACAGAAGAATCGTTTTATTAATTTTTTTAAATCCTCCCCTCAAAATCCAATTTCAACTCTCAACTCTGGTCCTGGGGACCCACTGCCCTTAACGTTTAAGATGCCTCCCTGCTCTAACACTGATTCAAACATTCATGTAATTTACAAATTGACTGGATATCTTTACTTAATCCAGTTCAACTAAATTATTTGCAATTCAATTAGTAAAAAACAAACTATAGGCTTGTGCAGTCAAACTGTACAGAATGTGCCTTAAGACTGGAAATGTGTGTAATAATGTGTGTTTAAATTAATTTACCCTTCGCTCCAAATATGTGAAGCATTTGAGTAAGTACAGCAAACACTGGGTGAGTTAATATTGACATGCAAATACTGTACATTTTTAACGAAGATTTGCATCACAGCAAAGCCACTGTAATTAAATTATATGGAGCAACCAATTACGTACAGCTTCCAGCAGAATCTGCACATGCCGGTTTCAGAAAGCTTTCCATTTCATCAACTCTCTTTTTAGATAGACTATGTTCTACATGGTCTCCTCAGCCTCTCATTTCCCCATTCTACCCCCCCTTAACTTTTAATCTAATCTTCTCATGTCACTATTCCACTATTTTCTGTCCCCAAGTGCTGGTCTCAGTATTGTGTTTGCCCTGCGGGCCATGTAGCTTCTCGTCTTCCCCCTACCATACCTCGTTGCTTCTAAAAAAATAATTTAAAAAATGTTTTAAAAACGGTCTCTTTTATTCTCCACACGCAACAACCCATTAGGCCATACTGCAGTCTTCTAAGTACTCCCCCTCCCCCCCGTCCCTACATGAATGAAGCCCCCTGGCAGTGGAAGAGTTCTCACCCAGCCAAGTTAGGCTATCGTCAAACAGCCACAATAATGAACTCTCTTTGGGAAGCATCCAAGTAAAATGTGTCCACTGCTGATAACATTTCTCCAATCCTTTCTACATCCTTTCTTCATTGCAATCATCAAGAGGGTGCGAGATGGCATCTAAATGCATTTATAATGTTTATGTTATAATGTTTCAACTCTGCAAGGTCCCGAGATCATTTAGGAATTAGGGGAGTACTTTTTGTGCTTGTAACTTGGTCTCATTATTGACTCATCAATTTCAAAATAGACACAATCCACTGGCTAGATACTGGATTATAATCGAATCACAAAAAGGTCAAAATGTCATACATATAATAAATGCTCCAAGTGAGACGGGGGACACATGTACCAATTTAATTGGCTATCTGACTGGGAGTTGGAGAATAGGCCAGATATGATTGGTTACAAGTTACAACCCAGAAATTATAATCACAGGTTGGGTCAGATCTGACTGGTTGGTTTTACACATATTCATGGAGGAATTTACACTCAATCACACATTCAGCTCTCTTTAGACAACACAACTCACAGTTAAAACTCAGTTAAGACACAGTGGGTTCATCCCGATCAATAAGCAGCTACATAAGTGCATACTTTCCATTTATCAGATGTAAATCCACTACAGGATCTCCTCAACTCGCGTCCACTCCCATAACTGTCAGCTGTTGGCCCCACAAGCTCTGCCACAGTAGCAGCCTTGCAGACCGTTCTCTGCACCCATGGATAATCTCTTCTCATACAGAGGAAGAGGCTAAACACATATGCCAAGGTCAGCTTTGGTGTCACACTGAAATATGTGGAGACGAGAGAAGATGTTAAGATAGGGGAGGAGAATAGAGGGAGGGGGCGACAGAAATGAGGCTTTTAGTGAAAATGGCCTTTCAATAGTGCTGTACACACACACACACTAAGAGAAATGCACTGTTGGCAGAATGGGGAGGCGTCAATTTGCTCGAAGACTGTCTGACAGCCTGCAATATATTGGCAATGTGTAGCTGCACTTAAACCTCAGCCCAATATGATTCGTATAAAGTGAGGCGGTATATAATGCTGGTGACTAATATATCCCCTTCAACCCACCATCTCCCCACTGACAACTCCATTTGACCATTGCTGTCCGTCATCTAAACACCCCATGCACAGAACACTGTGAAACATGTTTCTTTGTGAAAACAGAAAAGAAAATATCGGCATTAATATCCTTGATTGTTTTTGAAGATGTGTGATTTCCATGATGATTGGAGACCTGAAACCAATTCTGGATAGTTATTAGACGCATTAGACAAGGAAAAATGCTGTACCCAAAACAGGTCAGTTTTAACAGCACACACACTCCCCTGTGAGCAGCTTGCAGCTGTAGGGGCTGAACACAAGGCTGATGAATGTCGCAAAAAGGAGCAAGTGGCTATTTCTGCGGCAACCAAGACGCAGAGCTGCGCGGGAACGCCACTTGAGGTCAAGTATACCTTCCGCGTCTGCAGAAGAGACTGAGGGCACAGAGAGCAGGGTAATTGGGGGGCCCACAGAATGGCCAGAGAAGGTGGCATTATATTTGGGAGGTGTCAACTCAATTACAGTGTAGCAGGTTGGTGGATTGGCTGTGGCTCCAACGTAATGAGGGTCTCTGAGCCCAGCTTGATCCTTAATAGACTTACCATGTACCATGGAGTACATCGTTGGGTGCATGTGTTTGATTCTTTGTACTGGTCAAAATTAGAAAAGGGTTTGCCACTCACTTATTAGTACACACACACACACACACACACACACAAGATAGTGTTAGACCAGTGGTTCGCAAAATGTGATGTGCTAGTCTCCCTCTAGTGGTAAGCGAAAGTCATTTATGTTTTTATGTTTACACAATATATTTTGGCTCGCTACGCTGAGGTTACCCACAGCTTGTAAAGCACAATAAACAGTTTGGACACATGCACGTGCCCAGAAGTTTGTTAGTCATGTCAGAGAGCGGGTCAGAGGAATTAGACCAGGCTGAGGTGTGTGGTCACGTTCACAGAAAAAATGTTTATGATGCCTTTATGCAGACGCCGCGGGGGAACACGTCAATTCAGTCCATCAACGCTTTTAATTTAGTTTTATCTCTTTAAAGCCTTGACTGACTGCGAGTTGGTTGGCTGCTGGCATGGTCTACATTCAACAGCGCCATAAACGGCATGAAAATCAACCATTAAAACCATCACTAGAATATGACATAAATAATGTTCCAACATCTATGTTCTGCCTGTATGACTGTTGGTGGATCTGGTTTAAGTTGATATACAAAAACACAGCTAGCTAATGCGCGTCCCTGCGGCTCATATTGGCCTCATGATAAAACAGCACAGGAGGCAAATCGATTGAGTCAACATGACACAGTCGCTGATGCTAGCTTTGAGCTTACCGCCATTTGGACCCTGTAGTGGGGGCATCCACCCTCTTTGGATAGAAAAATATTAAAATAAGAGGTCTTGCCAATCAACAGCCTATTATACTACTGTAACTGCATACATTATACACTGCAATCAGACTCTTAACACACACACACACACACACACACACGCACACACACACACACAAACCACCTCCACAGGAGTCGCACAAAAGCTACTAAAAACAACAACATTATTGAGAAGGAAAACACATTTTTCATCATATTCAAAATTTTTCTTCAAAATATCACCTGATCTAAGGTTTTTTTGCTATTAATTTTATTATGTAAAACAGTTTCCATTCAGGGTACCCGTACCCGTGGGGAACACAATCAGCAAGGTGGTGATAAGGGTTTGTATGACACAAGAATTATTACATATTGCACTGCATCGGCACAACATCGGCACTTTAAGATTTGCTGTAGTCCCTGCATTAGAACTGGAGTACTGAGAGCTTATTTATAATGGCAGCTGGGAACTGCAGCACAGCTTCTCCTGTCCCAGCAACCCTGGTTAACCCAATAGAGTCACTCAAACACAATTACCTCAGTCTACCCTCACCATGCATGCACGCACGCACGCACAGACACACGGGAAAAAACTGGAAACCACATAATCCAGACCATATTTGAGCCTTTGTGTCATTTCAAGCTGCACATTTTTTCATTCTCAACCCAGTGGATCTTACATACAAAAGGCTCATCTAATTCCTTGATCCGAGATATTGACATAGCCATGTAAAGAGAGAGAGTTGCGTCATCTCCGTTCACTCCAATGGACCGTTTTTTTCACAGCAACAGAGGCTCAAAATAGTTTCCGGAAGTTAGCCTAAATACTAAAAGTACCCTATACATTAAATATAAACATTCACAGTGCAGGGAGGAAAAAGTAAGTGAACCTTTGGACTTAATAACTGGTTGACCCTATTTTGGCAGCAATAACCTCAACCAAACGTTTCCTGTAGTTGCAGAACAGACCTGCACAACGATCTGGAGTAATTTTGGACCACTCCTCTTTACAAAACTGTTTCAGTGTAGCAATATTCTTGG
>JAODLL010017183.1:0-27283 GCA_026546735.1 Forbesichthys agassizii | reverse complement strand
ACTATACAGAGCTAAATCAGTATATAGTAGATGCATCTGTACACTATACAGAGCTAAATCAGTATATAGTGGATGCATCTGTAGACTACACAGAGCTAAATCAGTATATAGTGGATGCATCTGTAAAATATACAGAGCTAAATCAGTATATAGTGAATGCATCTGTAGACTACACAGAGCTAAATCAGTATATAGTGGATGCATCTGTACAATATACAGAGCTAAATCAGTATATAGTAGATGCATCTGTACACTATACAGAACTAAATCAGTATATAGTGGATGCATCTGTAGACTACACAGAGCTAAATCAAGATACATTCTCGTTGAACAAACAATGCTGAATGGACTGGCAAGCTATACCTTCTCTCTCTGGATGTTGTTCTTGATCTGGGATATTTTTATCTTCATGGCATCTATCTCCTCATCCTGGACAAGAGGAATGGGTGTGGACTCACAGTCCTCTAAAGTCTGGAAGGTCAGGTCAGCCAGTGGGATGTACCACTTACAGTCATACTGCTGTCCTTTCCTGTTGACAGACAAGAGGGGGACACTGGTTAAAAATGTTGTAAAAAGTATATTTTTTACATTATAAATTGACACTTACTACTACTGTAGTTTTCCTGATAGTATACTGATTCATGTTTTCACTGTAACCCACATTTATTTGTGTTTCCAATTTGACAATATATGTTAGTGTCAGGAACTTGCCATATATCCAACAAACATTTAATGTATTTTCTTTAGTGTCAGAACATAAACTAGCATCTCCCCAAATATTTTAAATGTTGGTTGGCAAAGTCAGGCATTGTTTGTTTTTGCACATTAAATAATCTCAATCTTACGGACTATATTGTTACAATCAAATGTTGACATTCCATTTGGCATGAACTACTGTAGACTTAAACTCATATATTTCTGAATTCAGAAAGACATGCAATTAGATTTGATTAATTAGTAAATTCATTAATAGTGTCTTTATTTCAGGGCATACTCTTAAGAATATGCAGACAGTCTTATGTAGGGCTATGCTTGTGTGTGAGCTCTTCTCTGGTGGCCATCAGTCGTTGAGCCTCACCCTGCAGCCTGCTTTTTCAGCTTGGTGCAGAACAGCAGGTCAGTGAAGAGGAAGACATGGCGGAGCTTCCTGGAGCCCTCGATCAGCTCCACCATGAAGCGGTCCCTTAGTAGTTGGCGGTTCTACCAAAAACAAACATTACATTCAGTACTCATGTCTTAATTGTTTGCTATTCCAATTCATACTTAATGTCTAAGTGTCTGCTAAAATCACTTAACTGTAATTGTAATAGTATTGCTTACAACCAGATACTGATTGTTTTTTAACTATATTTAATTTAACTTATTTAAATGGTGAATTAAATTGTGGATTCCTGTCAACAGGTATTTTGCAATAGTTAAACAGTTAATTGTAAATGCAGTTAGTTCATATTAAAACAAAGAGGCAATATGTTTCTGAATAATATATTGCATTCAGGTGCACTCTGATGAAAAGCAGCAACAGATCACATTAAAGTATCCAATATATAAATAATGTTCTGTAAATAATCTCGTAGGAATAAATCTAATTATTTTGCTGACATTTTCAACAATGCAGTTTTAATTAATTATGACACCTGCTGAGAAACTATCAATGATAGTTGTGTTCCTCATTTACAAACAATGACATCATTCCATAAACAATCATTGTGATCAAAACTAAGGAGTACATTTCCCTGAGGCTACCGATCTCATAAAAGCTCTTCAATCTACAGATAATTATCTATTCAGTGATTCAAGTTCAGAACTGCCCCTGAAACTCAGAATTAGATGCTATCTGGATCTGTACATTTAGCAGGTCAGGTCAATGACTTGTGTTTTACAGTAACAGACTGTAATTTCTCATCTTCCTCTAATCTCTGTCACCTCGTCCAGACTGGAGCAAGAACAGGAAGTGATGACATGTGTTCTTCCTGCAACAGCATGTTGTTTTTTTTTAACCCTGATATGTTTTTAATGGTGCTGAAGCTGTTTATATTGATACAGCCCATGTCAAACTGTGCCACCTCATTCCAACTCAAATTCAACATAAACAAAGAAATCGCTGTGTACTGTGCCATTTCCCCACGGGCAAACATGTTAAGTTTTCCCATGCTCTAGCCGTTAAGTTAATTCATTAAAGTTGTATGTAAGCCACTATGTAGGGATGCTTGACACTGTGTGATGAATTTATGCATGGCGTATATTTGGTACTCACTTACAAACCAGTAAATTAACAAAATGGTTCAATTTTTCAATGTAAAGCACATACAGTACGCCTACTCAAAGTTTATATCCATTTATCCTTTACTTGGATAAGCAGTCAATATTTCAAGTCATGTCTCATCACACCAGCGTTTGGTTTGTTTCATTCATTATAGGCAACAACAGAACATCCTGAAAAGAAAAGCTATACAAAGATGTGGGTTTCTTTCGATGCAAGACAATTACAAGCAGACAAATACTCAACAATGGGTCCCAATTGACACAGCCAATCCCAAACTGGCATTGTTCAAGTTAATTTCCATGTGTGACAACTGTGATCCGCCTACATTGTGTAGTTTGTCACCCGACCTCCCAAACAATATGTAGTTAGATGCTCCAAACAGATGTTCTTTGTATATTTCAGTCTTGTGGGAAGGCAAATTGCTAGGAAAAAGGTGAGGAAGTTCCAATTCGGTCTATCTGAATCACCGTCCGGGGGAGTAGAATATAGGAAACAAAGAACTGCAAAATAAAGGCAATACATGTTTGCAGTATTTGCAAACATTTTCTGTTCAAACACTTCTGGGAAGCCGAAGCATGGGTGAGATTTAGAGTGGGAAGGATGGGCGGGGGACCGGTCAGAAGAGGAAGGCAACAGACTTTTCTGGTGTGTGATGAGGAGAGCGGCCCCCTTTAGCTGTGCTCTCCGGGCGGGCAGATTGCGTCACAAGCATCCTCAACTCTCCGCTTCCTCCACGAATCAAAGTAGACATGCTACGATGAGTCAGCCCAATGCTGACTCACAATGGTTTCATTGCAGCTCCCAGACCGCCCCTATGCTCCAGGGCTTTACTGCCACAACTGAGGCTACTGGGGATTACAGTACTGGTGCAGAATTAACCCCTTAAAACCAAACATATATATATATATATATATCTTACTAATATAATGTCCCTTCAACAGATTGAATGTAAAGAGTTATTATTCTTTAATACATGTGTTAAAGCACGCTGTAAATCTCACATTGCTGCATCTGCACACAGTTTATAACCTGGGAAGGAGAGACAACCATATTTAGAAACCAGAAAGAAGTTTAGTTCTTAAGAAATCCTGCTTGTTTAGCCAGTTGCAAGGTTGCAGGCAAGCATGAAACCATGGGGAAGAGGCAGGCAGGAACAGGCCAGGAGGTACGCATGCCTGGCACTGCCAGGAGTTGATGACTGCGCTGTTGTAAAAAGCTGTGTCTGTGTCTGCAGAGGAAGAAAGAGGTCTACAGATGGAACCAGCTCTACCCCACCCTACTGTATGTGTGTGTGTGTGTGTGTGTGTGTGTGTGTGTGTGTGTGTGTGTGTGTGTGTGTGTGTGTGTGTGTGTCCGTGTCCATTGTGCGCAGGGTCACAAGGGCTGGAGTCTAGAGTCTGGAGGAGTGTGACAATCTGGGCCACTAGTCCATCACAGAATGACTACGGGCCTCACAGGACACTTGAGCCTAGCATGCATGTTGTTTGAGGTGAAATATGGGACTACGTGAAAACTGATGTTTCAAGGGTGTCGGAAAGATACAGTAAAACCAAAGCCTGTTTGCTCCAAATTACAGTCTGTCTGGGAACTGTCAACTGAAACCTGCTTGTCAGCCTGTCAGTGCTAAAAGCTGTCAATCAAATCATGAGCAGGCGATTCACCTTTAATTAATCAACGCTAAAACTAATCAGAACAAGACAAAGACAAGGACAAAACAAGAACAGGACCTCCGGTGCTGAGAAATGAATCCAGCACAAAACTGCTGCTTGCAAATGGGAGACAATCCCCACTGACTTTCATGTTAAAATGTCCATATTTACAGCAAAAATTAACATGTTTACAGCTTGCTTGAAGAAATTGTTTTGGTCTCTATAGTTTGTCTCCCCATTCATGACAACTGTACGGAGGGTGAATGTTTCTATAACTTATTAGTTATAAATATATAAAGCCCTACATTTATCCCATCATAATGGATAGCGGGGAGTTACAAGCGGAGTCAGGTCAAGCAAAGATGGCGGCACCAGTGCCAACCAGAGCCAGCACAGCTCGAGCTTCAAACCCGTTCTTGAGATGGGTTACATGACGCAGTTTGTCCATATACTGTATATACACAGCCTTTGGTTGAACCAGGCTAGGAGCTGGGCTAGCAAATATAATCTACCACACTGACCTCTCCCTTCTTCACTGTCATGGACTGCCTGCGCGGAGTGATCTCTTCGTTGACGCTGGACAGGAAGTTCTGGGAGATGCGCAGGGCATCCTGTAACAGGGGGTGGTCCTGGTGGGTGGGCGGCGTGTGCTTCAGGAGGTCCTACAGTAGAGCGAGAAGGAGGGAATCAAACAATTTATAAACAATTTTCAACAGAATGTTTTCCCTCCTCCAGGGGCTTCAGTGAATTACTGGAATACACTTCAGCAGGCAAACACACCGCATGTTATTCAATTGGTAAAGAAGGTTGACTTACATGTAGAACCAGGGTGCTGCGCGTCACTCTGTCCACGGGTTTATACAAGAGGGCTAAGAAGGAATAAGGGTGATAGGGTTAAGAAACTACGAGCCCAGTCACAACACTCAGCTCAAGAGAAATAATCTGTTAGTTATAGGGTATTCTGGTGAGTAGGTGGAAAGTGACCATTTAGAATCCACATGGGCTGATGGGGCACTATTATTTAGTTCTGCCTATCTATCTGAGCATGTACTGCACAACCACTGTCATTGTGCTCAGTTAATTCTGCAAGGAAAGTTGAAAGACATTTAAAATTCTAAGATGTTAAAAATATACATCGCAAATCTAATGGGCATCATGATTAATCAGTATTATCTTATCTCAATTAGCAGCAAAGGAGCAAACAATACATTTCTTCATGTGAGAAAGTTCCAGATGGTTGCTCTGGAGTTGGTTTACGCAGCACTTACATTCCAGTGTGTTCTTAGCAGCTTGGTCCTTGCAGTCCTTTGTGCTTCTGACCTTGAGATTCTACGTGGCACAGCAGAGCAAACATAAAGCGCTATTCAAGACACAAATAGCTAAACATTACATCACACACTACTGTATCACCAAGCAGCACCATCAGGGCATTCACTCCCACTGTCAAAGACGGCTCAGCTGCAGCCGCCCTGTAATACGCAGTGAAAACTGCCCTGTCATCGCCTGCACGGGAGACTGTGTACCATCAAACACCAGTCGGATGCACTCCCGTCTCACGCTGCGTGTGGCGCGATTGCATACCTCGGATATTTCAGCGAACTGGATGTCGGCCTGGCAACACTTGTCAGCAGTTTCCACGGCAATCTTGTAGTTATCCACAAAAGCCCGGTACACTCCCAGTTGGCTGGCCTGCAGAGAGAGAAGAGGAGCAGAGATTAGATTGACTGTATTTTACTGGGTCTAATGTTACTGGGCACAGTGCTAATGTATGACTTGCAGCAATAATGTAACATAATAGGATAGGGGCAGGCAGGAATGGCTCATATTCATCACTTTTTGATGTGTGTGAGTGTGTGCGTAGATGAAAGCGTGGCACGTGCCTGCCTATGATTACATCCTTGTGTGTGTTCGTGTGCATCGGTGCGTTTGTGGCCACAGATGTATTTGTGTGCGTTTCATCTCATTCGACCTCCTCAGGTCTCCTTTACTGCTTGTCATGTGGTAACGCTGGGCTTTTATCTGAGCGGGAGATGACTCCAGGCAGTCGCTCACATGCGCTCTCAAACAACCACCACACATTAGTAGCCCTCAGAATCTCCACAGTTAACCATCATTAACGATCAAAAGGCAGTGTTTCTAAAACTGACTTGGCTAATATCGGGTGGTGATGCTAGCAGCACTTTATCGGTACTAAAGAGAGCTTTAATTATCTTTCTGTAAAAGTGACTGTCTGTATTAATAATCTGTGTACCTTGACATACATGAATCAATATTGTGTGAAGCCTACAATATTTACTGTTTTATTATTATAATGTTTTCAGGATATAACCTGCACTATTGCGGTAGTTGTGTACACATTTGTATGTTCCTGTGATTGGTTTTGTATGTGCATTAAATGCCATGTATTCTCCTAATGTGTGGAGTCCATTAAGAAAGCCACATCACAGGGATCCTTAACCTCTGACCCTCGTGAGCTCACCAGCTTCTGGAAGAGGTCGCCCACACACTGCAGGTGGCTCCAGTCCTGGACTCTGGGCAGCAATGCATCATAGAAGTCCTTGTGGATATCGTACAACTCTGGAACCTTGAAGAAGATGGTCTCTATCTCCTGTAGTGTGAGCATGGGCTGAGACGTGGTCGCTGCTGCCCGCAGGGGCTTCATAGGCTGAGGAGGTGGACACGGTAAGTCAGTGAGCTTCATGGATGTGTCCTTTACATGTCAAAACACCACTGAATGTGTGTGAATACATGTATAAACAGCACTCAATGCAGGTGAATGCGTTTATAAACAGCACTCAATGCGTTTGAATGCATGTATAAACAGCACTCAATGCGTGTGACTGCGTGTATAAACAGTACTCAGTGCAGGTGAATGCATGTATAAACAGCACTCAATGCGTTTGAATGCGTGTATAAACAGCACTCAATGCGTGTGAATGCGTGTATAAACAGCACTCAATGCAGGTGAATCTGTGTATAAACAGCACTCAATGCAGGTGAATGCGTGTATAAACAGCACTCAATGCAGGTAAATGCATGTATAAACAGCACTCAATGCGTGTGAATAAGTGTCAAAACAACACTCAATGCATGTAAATGCATGTCAAAACAGCACTCAATGCATTCATGCGTGTCAAAACATTACACACCAGCATTACAGGGAGCTAAATAATACAATCAGGTACATTTAAAATAAAAATATGCTCCTAATATCTCTTAAACATTTAAAGAAAATCTGCTGTTGGCCACTTTTGAATCGTAGTTGCTGGTGTGTGCAAGCCAATGAATGCCTGTTGCGACTCGTGTGTTCACATGGCACACTCACGATTAACAGGGCCTCCAGGTGGCTGAGGTAGATGTCTTCGCTGGCCAGGATTCCTGACAGAACCCACTTTCTCATCTCCAGCCCCTTCTCTTGGTCCAGCTCCACCTGGGAACCACATGGTTCATGTATGTGAGAGACAGAAGATGCATGTCACACACCTGAAGAGAGGATATGTCCTAACATCCCTGCTAAAACAAACAGCATTGCTGGTCACCAGCAAGGTATGTCTTGCATGCTGGAACCAGCATGGAATGCTGGTTTGCTGGTACCCCGGCATCCCATGCTGTTTTCTGGTGTACCAACATCCCATGCTGTTTGCTGGTGTGCTGGTATACGAGCTAGACCAGCACTACCCCAGCACTAACCAGTATGAACCAGCCTGGACCAGCATGTAATTCATACTGGTTTATGCTGGATTCCCTAGCAGGGATAATAACGGTTTTGATCCATGTTAATCCACCCGGTGTGAAGACCTCCGTTAACCCACATTTGCATGAAATGCTCTCCTGCGTGAATAACCCATAGAGTTTCAACATCTCTGTGGTTTGAGTTTGAGGTGCCTGGAAGCCTGGGCCAAAGGGCTGTAACAAATACAGCGGCCCAATATCAAGCTATTTGTTTTCATCACCAAAAACTAATGAAACAAAAATCTTTGTTTGCGTATCATTTCGTTCATTTTCTCAAAATGAATGGAAATCATTTCAAATATAGACACAACGGACACTTGTATCCAAACACACTTTTCAGGAAAGGTACCGTTTTCCACTTAGGTACTTTACAAAATGCCTGCCTGGCATTTACAATAGCGCAAAATAGTACAAAGGATTTTATGGCCACTGGAGGCAAAACATCTGCACAGGAATGTATATTGCATAGTTGTATTTAAATGAATATACAGCCATGACTACGCCTCCTTAATCATTAACAACCACTGTTCCAAATCAAAACGTGCAAGCTAAATGAGCTAGCATGACAACATCACACCAAGGCAAGGTCGGCAGGTTGAGATGGAGACCCTTAAATGTAAATGTTAATAAACATTTAACTGAATCGACCAATGAAAGCACAGCTAATGCTAGTGGGGGTAAGGACATTTCACTAAGCCACATGTAAGAGAAAAAGGACATGTCACAACCGTGTGCTGCTCAGGCACAGCAAGCGGTCACGCAGCGGCTGTACATTACCGACAGAGTGGACTCCGGGGAGCCGGAGGACAGCGTGTCCCGGCTGGCTCGACTCTTGGAGCGGAGGCACGGCGATGAGGAAGGAGATCCAGGGAAGGCCAGAGGGTCATGGTGTGGCCGGTGCTCCTCCAACTGCTCCTCTGGGTAATAGCCATAGGACGGAGCCTCTGTGTGGTCAAAACAATGAGATCACATAGAGTAGCAGCACATGAAAAGGTACGGTAGCTATCCACGTCCTGCCACGTATAGTTTATTATGAAGGTCAATGAATGTTTGGTGTATGATCTGTAGCCAGGGAGTTGGAGCTACAAAGAATATGAATGAAAACTCCTGCAAAGGGAAAATTACTTGTGAAAACCAGTAAAATGGTAGCATTCCTACTGAACATTGTAGTATTCCTACACCAATTGAGTTTAGTAAGGATTTATTTTGGGTTTAATTATTAAACTAAAACAAATCATTACTAACCTCAATGCAAAAACAAACGAGTGTGAGTCCAATCAGTCCAGGTTATAATATGCCAGTGTTATCACTAGATACAGGGTGAAAGCCTTCAGATATCAGCTTTAGGTTCCAATGTAATAGCAGAGATGCCAAAACAAATGGAAAGGCGTGTAAAACAATTGATACCACAGACCAGTGCTTTCAGACCAAAGTGCTGGGGAACAACCTTGCTGTGTGTCCCCCAGTAGCCACACAGCAGCAGCATCATCACAATAAACCTGAGGGAAGCCTAAACTGAACTGTCAGGTCTCTTTATCACAAGTTCCAAAAAATTCTATATGGATTTGACCAATGATTGCCATGTGGGAATGAATGTGTTTTAGCAGCGGGATGTTTGTTATAAGATGACCTGTAGCATTCCATGCTACCTTGTAAGACTTAGTGTCATAATTCTATTTACTATAGTACTAATAGAGTGTGATGCATATTATTTAGCATCGGAAATCATTTAATCCAGTAGAGGAACTGCTTTTAGCAATAGTCTAGAATCCGGGACACACGACTGGATAAAGCATCCATTCATTCTCACACACCAGTGTCTGTGTCATGGGACCAACACCACTCCACTGATTCTGCCCATGTCATTTAACAACAGCTTAGTATCCTGTAATTATGTCAGCCAACGGGACTCACTATCATTATACATTATTATTACAGCGTTTGTTTATCATCGCACAGCATGAGAGAGCTTATAGCATGTTGCTACTGTGGAGCCTGGTATGTTGAGACAAAACTGGTTTACCTCTGGAGGATAACAGGAAAAATAGGATTCCGGAAACCAGGAAAGATAAAAACTGAATCTCCCTGGAGAGCTTTGTCTGACAGTAGGAGCAGATAGGCTGACATCCAAAGAGGCCATGACAAAAGAAATAGAGCCCAGAGAGTGAGATTAAGAGAGAGCTGTATTGACCTGCTGAAGGAAACCGGTTGTGGCAGGCCAGGCAACCTCACAGCACAAGGGAAGTGTGTGTGAAAGGCCACTCGGTGTTCCTGTGAGATTATACATCAGCAGTGGCACTAGATTTAAAAACCACATCCTCTGTGACCCATACCTTGGACACACCCACGGCGGATCCATAAACCATCTTCCTCCACTACAAAAAAATACAAACAAAATAAATAGAAATAGAAAACAGAGAGTCAACACTAATATACTATATATACACTTATACAACACTATTGTTTCTACACTCGTATTTTCAAATCTACACAGGGATTTGCGAGAAATTATTGTTAAGGTGGTTTTTACGGGAGGTCTGCTATTTCCCAAGGTCATAGCTCTTTAAATGCAGGGAGTAAACGCCACCACAGCTTTGTGGGTAAGCGGTGCTGCTGTATATTACAATGGGCCCTCAGTGAGGGCTCTTGCTCAACCAAGTCCTAAGGAAGTGTCGGGGCAGGTCTGTCCGGAACATTCACCAATTCATCAACATCAGACCGGAAAAAGGCTTTCTGCACAAGGTCATCTCATAACAAACATCCCGCTGCTAAAACACATTCATTCCCACACAGTTGCCTGTAGTCACGGCTATCATTGGTCAAATTGAATTGAATTATATTTTGGAACATATTGATATCAGAGGACCCTTTTGCAATAAATTATCCTTTTATAGCAGTGTAAAGCCAGAATAAAGTTCCAACAATTAATTATTATACATATTTAATTTGACCAATTTCAAAAGAATTGTACTCAACACAATTGATATTTAGCCTACCTACAATAGTATTTTAACAATTACTAATGTAAACAACCATATACAGCTTCAGAACGTATAAACCTACAGTACATTTAATTCTGACACCACAAAGCACATTCTTTTCACCTTGTAATTAATCATCTGGGAATATTTAGCTGTGTGGGTATAACTAACAGAAGATTAAAATGGTGTCAACTGTTCCATGTGCTGTAATAGAAAGGCACTAATGACGTTATATAACATCCCTACATCCAACAGCTGTGACAGACAGCTGTATCATGCTGGATTTACTGGAATGCTATATTTGACTGCGTTTTGATGAACTCTGGCCTTATGGATCTCAGATAGAGAGGATTTAAAATAGACAGGCTGTTCTGTGGTCATTCTGGAGCATAAAATGCATAAATTGTTATACAGTATGGACGGGATTTCCTTACAAGTCGCTTTAGCCACAAACGTTTAAAAATAGCATAGGAGGGTATAAGTATACGAGGACGTGGCTAACTCCAGGTTTTCCAGCGTCTATATAGAGAATCGTCAATCACTGTGAAACACTGTTCCTTCCTGCCTCAAACAACAGGGCATTAACACATGAGCTTAATACGGGCACACGTGGGTTTTTCTATTGATGACGAAGCAAAGTCAAACACTTCGCTCTGTAATCCTAATCCATGGAGATGAACAGAAGGACAGGGATTTACAGATGTATAGCCAAGATGTTCTCTAAACAGATGCACTGTCAAAATACTGGCTGTGCCTTCTCTTCGCAGCTCCCATGGGAGAGATATACGAAACAGTGCAGAATACAGTAGTATACTACTTAGTGCTGTGGAAAAAGAACAAACACATTATGTCAAAGTAATCATTATTGAGATTGATTGGTACAAAGTCTGCAGTGGTTGGTTACATTTACATTCCCCACCCCCGAGCCTAACAGTGGCCATTGCCGTCAGCTCACAGCCACATACGAGCCACGTGCAACTCAAATAGGTTAGAAATAAAAAACTAAAAGTATCTAATAAATTGTTTTGTATCATTCATCTCCCTTAGGAGACTGCCCCTGGCCTCTAACATGTATCAGGAGAGAAGACATCTTGAGCTATCTATGGTGATTCTGTCTCCAGATCTATAAACAGGCCTTGTCTAAGATGATATATTTATACATAAAGATGGCATGTTCACTTCACGTGAGGGATGAATCAAGCTTCACTAAGGCTCATATGGTGCCATTAGCTACAAGACATTAAAGTAATAAAGGGAAGACTGAAAATAACTGATGGAGGAAGTGATTCAGACAGCGATCAGAATGAGGGCCTGAGCAGATCGAGTTTGACCCAGCTGCACCGATTAACCTTTGATTAAATGTAGGCTACTTTAAACTGAAATTGATTAACATGTACTTGAATCAATTGCATCCATTCTGCACTAGGGAAAATATAAATAGCCATGTCCAAATATAAGCACACAATGTGTTGATCAATAGACAAATGGGCTGCTATTGAATTTTCAGTATCCATAATTTATCCCGTCTGCGTTGAAATGGTAGAATGAAGGAGAGCATATATGTCGCCATCACACTCTAGCGGTGTAGAGCTTTAAGAGAAGTTACACCTTCATAACCAACGTGAGATGCTGTGAAAAGGCTGCCTCCATTTTACGGCTCCAGTAAATGGATTCTCCCCCTCACCGGGCCGTCACTGGGGAGACGGCGGTCACTGGGAGAGAGAGAGAAAGAACGGAGGGAGTGCTTGCCAGCAAAATGCCTTTCAGACTTTCAGACACCAGACATTGAGGCTCTGGCCAGCAGCCTCTATATAGCTAACCTTCGCTTTATAAGAAGCTAATTGAAAGATGCAGATAGATGCATCTCCTGTCCACATCATAGGGGCTCTGTGGTGACTTTGAGCTCTGGAGAACTGTAACCCCTTATCATGATTACACTGCTTACACATCTACAGTGCTGTTTTATGATTGCATGTTCTAATTAGGATGGATCCCCATAACACTAAGGTTGGGCAGAAACATGATCCAGTCAGGACCACTATTATAGTCAAAGAGAATATCATTTACATTTGCAGTTATTTGTATTTGGCGGTATCGGCTCCGTTCTGAGCTCCCTGTCCTTCCATGCACATACATGGTACAGGGTACCGTACACAACAGAGCAAGCATCAATGACACAAGACTGATTTTGTTTACATTGAACTTGTATATTGTGTTGATTTTACATTTTTATCTATTATACAGGTTGTATCAGTTTTATTGTTACTTAGTCGCACCTACCGGTAGTCGCCAGAACAAATTCCTTATGTGTAAAAACGACTTGATTTTTCAAACACAGCATTAAAGGCGGAGGTGGGTTGCAAGAATGCTTGCAGAGGAATCGCCAAGAATGGGTGTAGGCTAAGGCCGTTAAAATAAGGTGCCCTGAACGAGTTTGGCCATATGCTTGATCAGCTGAGCAGTCTGGTCACTGAGATCAGCAATGAGCTGATTCCGATCAGCTGACGGCTGAGATTATGCATGGCCGAGCTTGACTCCGTGGCCTGCCTGAGCTAATGCTATATTCCTCAACCAACGGTGGCAACAGCCAACATTGAGAACCAGGCACGATTGTTTAGGGAAACCATTACAGCCAGACTCTGAAGTGTCTGCTATGTGGGAGGCACTTTATACCACAGGGCCGGCAGAAAAGGTGGGGTACACCATCTGTAGTAGGGAAGCCTACACTCTACTGTGTCAGTCAGTGGTGTGGGGCAGAACTACAGGCCACACAGAACACCTACTAATCAGTGTGTTTAAATAGCTCTGGGTGGCCACAGCTCGGTGCCTTACTCCAGAGAGAGAATCAAAGCACAATAATTGCTTCAGTCTGTGATCTTAATAAAAAAACATACAGATAGAAATACACTTTTAGAGCGAAAGACCTACAATACGATTTAGACTTACGATATTAACCCAATTTATATCTTAATACCTGCATCTCAACTGTACATGTATTGGGAAAATGACAACTTGTGAGGAGTTGTAAGTGTGTAATACACACCATTTAAATAACGTGACCACACATGCGGTGTTTCATTAAACGTGTGATAAATGTACAATGTAAATTGCCAAGTGCCAATTTTTCACATTTGAAGTTAACATTTAATATTAACAACATTGAATATTATATATCCTATATTTGTAGCTGTAATGTTTATAGTAAGGTTGATTGTTTCTTCACTTGCCAGGGACTGCAGATGGAAACTAGCCTTGGGCTAAATCTGGTAACTAGCATCTCTCCTCTTCTTTGAGGTTAATGTACATGTTCCCTTTTTCAAATAAACAGAGAAAAAATAAAGCCAGTAATAATAATAATATATATATATATATATATATTATTACTGGCTTTATTTTTTCTTTTTTCTCTGTTTATATATATATATATATATATAATTATTATTTTTGTACTTGCTTTCTGTTGATACAGCCCTATACCATGATCTACCAAGAAGTGTCCAGCAACACAGTGTTGTGTTTTATATACAAAGTTAAAATTGGGAAGTTTGGAATGGTATGATATATTAATAGCAGTTAATATATGCAGTTAAGTCATGTGTAAAATGTAGCCTAATGACAACATGCAGAATATTGCTTTTTATACCCCCTATATGCCTCTATACACCACATTTATATGGGAGTTACTCCATGCTACTTGAACATTGTTCTTTTGAAACCAGGGATCTCAGCGCAAAATGCTAACTTCACCACCCTGCACAAAATTATAGTTTTATAGTTCATGTCTACATGTGTTTCTGCATCCAAATCACACAAATTATAGTTTGGGTTTGTTCCTGTTCTTATTTGTGTCATGTGTTGCTGCCATGTTGCCATGCATTTTTGTATTTGGATAATGTCAAATTAAGGGGTCATGTGTAGCATACGCTACACATGACCCCTTTAGACAAGTTGCCCTGGCGACTGGTAACTGATATAACAAGACAAGCGGAGGTGAAGTCACTCATACAACAGCACTTAACCTTTCAATATCCCCCACCACACACACACACACACACACGCACGCACACACACACCCCTGGCCTGCAGCAGCTGAGACATTCCATAAACACTTGGTCTGCCAGCCCAGCAGCACAGAGTCCCCTTTGAGTGGGACAAGGAGGGGCAGCGGCGACTACAAGAGAAGGTGTGGAGTCCAGAAACCACGAGGGAGAATTACAGAGTGAGTGGAGGCCCACCACTTCATAACCGTGTCAGAGATTACCCTCTGTGAGAACTACGTGTTGGCACATGAAACACTGGAAGCGCTGCAGCGAGGCCATGTTTCATGTACGACGAAGAAATGCTTGTGATGCGATTAAAACAACTGGGCTATTCATGGCTTTCCACTAACAACAGCTGCCAAGTCCTGACCACTTCACCCATAACACCACAAAGAAGGACAGGTGTTTTACACATACATGTACTGTTGCCCTAGAGAGCCAACAGCACTTCCTCAAACCTCTTGTAAGCCTATTTAGTCGAGGAAAGGGAGAGGTTGAATTCCTCAGCTTCTTAACCGCTAACTCTCATATGTTGATATCCAGGCACAATGACAGGTCTGTCTGGGTTCCCTACTGGGGACTGCAATACTCCGCATCTGCAGTTCATCTGGCTTGTGGGCCAGCAGCACCTATTTTGGCTCCTGCTGATGCAGCAGGTAGAGCCTGCCCCTGGGCCAACGCCAGACATTCTGAATGACTTCTTCCCCTTCTCTCACAGACGCAGCACACGTAGCGTCATAGCCATGGCTCAATGACGTCCGAGACTCAAACCTGTCCAGAGTAAACTGGGCGGAGAAACCCCATTAGTGCAGGCTTGACACAAATGTATCTGTTAGTGTGAAGGAAAGCTTCCTCTTTTTGACCAGGGATTATCATTAAACTAATAGGAGATGTATAATGTTCTTTATAGATGACATATCCTCCTGTGGCCTCTTCCAATTCATATAGTAAGTAGTTAACCATGAGCCAGTCTACACACCCAGGCTTGGCCTCGGCCACAGGCATGTCATTGTCATGCTGGTAATTAATTATGGCAACGTAGACCCATCAGAGAGGTGGCCTCCTTAATAAAAGGCCCACAGCTAATCAGCTAGTCTATTCACAGACAGGCTTGACAATTGGCCTAGATAATAAGAAACCAGGGGACAGCACTCCTCCTAAATAGGAGTTTTTTTAGACGGGTTATTTGGCTAAAGAAGACAGGTAGGTACACAATACAGATATGTGTTTATGCTGTTCAGTAGTTGTGTCTTAGCCTACACAAAGTCTGTCTCTCATCCAGGGCACAGGCAGAGCTCGCCGGCCGTCTCCATGCCAACCAATAAAACAAAGAGACACAACAGGCCCCATGTCATTTTATCACTGTCTCATAAACCGTATAGATATTCCATAACATAAACACACGTACAGTTGAAAATACACACATGGAGAAAATACTATAAGGCTTAATAAAGGCACAGCCAGATGTACTTGTGTTGCCTACTCTTCATAAAGCTCAGCTTAATAGGCAGTTATATTAGGGAGCAGACTCATTTTACAACACTGAAATTACGTCGGCTTTACTGCGCTGATGAAGCCAGGCTTCCATGTTTTATGATAAATGCAACAGCAGAAGCACTCCCCAACTGCTCCCTACAAGTCACCCACCACAACAGAGAGGTTAACTGTACCGCTCGCCTGAAAGCCCCTCCCACTCACTCAAACCCAGATCCAGCAATGTAATTATGACCTCAGAAAATAAACCCAGATTTATGTTAATCCACAAAACGTTGCTCACGTGAACCAGCAGCAGCGCATTACCTCAGCAACATTCACTATTCTAACACAGAAACATTGTAAAGTCTGACACTTCTAACAGCTGTATCGCCATTAGCGAGATGCAAGACGGCTTAGATGTCAAACATCTCCCCAAATATGGAATAAACAGGAGGCTTAGTGTATAGGCGTATGAATACAACACATGTGACTATATTACGGTGTGATGAAACCAGACATACACACAGCTAATGGACTGCATGTTTCCCTCAACAAAGCATGAGCGTGCCAGCTAACTCTTAATGCTTATTATATCACTGCATGCTTTGTGTCAAGACCAGTTGGACTAATAGGTCACCTTATATAACAGTCTAAATTGACGGCATAATCTGCTCTGGGTGATGAGGATTTATGGAACCACCTCTGCCCAGTGTCCATATCCCTGTGCTGTCATTTGACAACTTACTGTATGCTAGTGATATCTAATACACTCAGTAAAGCAATACATCCTCAAGCTGCAGTCATGGCACACTTGTTTTGTTCTTCGCTCAGCGTAATGAAGGGTTTCGTAGAGGAACCCTCCACACTTCATGTCCTTGGAAGTAGTAAGCTGCCAAGACTGGCCTCCTTATCCCCACTCAACATTGTTGCATTGTTGCCGTGTCAATACACGTTATGCATGAGCGATTCCTCCATTGTGCTCCCACATAACAACAGGAAACACCGACCGATGGCGAATATTCGGATGAGAACCCGTGCGACGCAATCTAAGCATTTCGGCCCTCTTTTGACCGAGTGGTTCTTTTCCCTCTGCCCATCGACCCTGAATACATCACGCTACACAAAGGCCTCCTTTAAGTGCAATACCCGCCATCAAGGACAACAACACCGATATGTGCTGAACACAAACACACTCAGATGGGACAGGCCCAAACTAAAGGCTGGGACACCTGTGTGGGGGGCTCACGTTGTCTCAAACAGAGATAAGAGTCCTAAAGCTTTCAATATAGCGAGCAGAAGGGGGCAAAAGATAGAGAATATGAGCATAATTACAAAAGTTTCAAGATAAAGGAAAAGCTGGAACTTCCCAGATAAGTACAGAATAGCAGGGTGTACTGTGACCGCACAACACATCTTAAAGGGGCTTAGTAATCCTCCTCACGCAGAGAAGTTGTTTTTTTTTTGGGAAGATTTGTGAACTATCAGGTCCAACTTTAAAGATTTTGCAGGTGCATACTATAAATCACTGCCTTAGTGTGGATAGAGGCCAGCTCTAGCTAGCACAGACACATTTTAGCAATCAGATAAGAGAGGCCCTTCATGTGTTTTAATGCACGTTTGTGTTTGTAGTTATGCTCATGGGAACACGTGCAGGTGAAATGGGAGAGGATAGGGACCATGTGTCTGAAGCTGGTGAACCTACCCAGATCTCCCTGGACACTGTTGTCATGGGAGTTCCTGCTGGATGTGGTAGACTCTCCGTCGCTGGGCCAGACCTGTCCCGTTTTGCGTAGCCCCATTACGGCAACCTCAGACACCAACTTTTGCTTCAGACGTTTCTGATACAGCGGCGTGGGGGGGCTGCTGCTCTCGAACGACTGCTGAGAATGCTGGGAAGGCGAGCGGCTTTTCTCCCTGTACATGTCAAAGGTGGTGGGGCTTGGGGAGATGCGGCTGGACTGGCTGGAGGAGAAGTCCTCCTCGCTGGATGTGAGGTTCTCGTTGGAGCTGCAGTCGGGGGTGTAGCCGCCTCCGACATCGTCGAAGCTGCCGAGAGAGTAGGAGAGCCTGGGCCAGGTGAGGTGGGGGCCTTCGTCCACGCTGTTGTTCCTCACGTGGATCACCCGGGGCTCACCCTCGGCCATTATGCCCCCGACGTACACACTGGTGTACGGCTGACAGTCTGCTGGCTGCCCGTCACATTTCCCCCCGACGGTCGTGAGCGCGCCACGCAGGTTAACCTCCACCTCAGCGTATGGGCCAACGATGCCGCCGTCGGCCGATCGGCCTCTTTGCACGAACCTGTTGTCCCCCGTTGCCGCCGACAGGTTGCCTGGCAGAGACGGCAGGGACCTCTTACGCTCCATCTGCATCGCCTGGCAACCGAGGGTGCTGATCTTGTCGGAAACCTCCCTGTCGTTGACTCTCACCAAGCCTCTCTCGTGATGGTACTCCATGTTCACGTAAAAGGGTTTCTCCTGGCCACCCAGCACCGACATCCCTCTGCTGTCACCGGCCGAGTGGGAGTTGGCCCGTCTGACACGCTCAAAGTTGGACCTCAACGCTGCCACCGAGGTGCCCACTGGGAGTTCAGGCGGCTCTGCGTCCTGTCGGAGGGGTGACACCCCACCGCCTCTCTGCTTGGCTGGAGACACCCCGTCCATGTTTCCCTCTGAACGCTGCTGAGGCCTCGTTGTGTCACCGAGTCCACGATGCTTCTCCTCCGGAGGTGCCTCTTCTGGAGGACACATCTGGCTGTCAGGACCACAAGATTGGTCTTCTGCTTGAGGCCTCCTCTTGAAACCCCATCTCTGGCCATCGTAAGACTTCCTCTCCTTGGCGAGTAAAGTCTGCAGGTAAATCATACGAAAACGCTCCTTGTTCACTTCCTTCTCCAAGTGCCTGATTGACGCCTTGCATTTGTCCAGTTCCTGTTCAATGTCCCCTAAACTGTTCAGCTCCATACAAGGGGGCTCCGATTCTGGAAACTGGGTTCTCCATGCTTCCACAAACCCCACTGGTTCAACCATTATGTTATTAATGAAAGGTTAATCAGCTAACAATACACACATTTCATTTTTTAAACAGTGGCCTGTTTACACTTTCTACACTTGATATCTATCACCTATCATTAATCAAATAACAAAATATATAATGTGAAGTATTTATTCTAAGTAGGCCTATAAAAAAATTCCTTTTCAGCCTAATTTTAGTTTGTACACAAAAACATATTAAGTCCTTAAAAACAATCCTATTTGTGCAAGCTCTGAAATACAATCCACTCGTTTAGTCTATGACCAAAAAAAATGGTCATCTGTATTCAAGTATATCCCACTTAGGACAAATATCAGTAGTTGCAGTCTCCGGAGGTCCTGTGTTTAAATGTTAAGCGTGCTCTGACCGATTCAGAGCATTCTGATGTTTTGCTTCTCTGTCGTTATTACTGGTGCAAAAAGGGGAGGGGCTTGATGATTGTGATCTGGCTAGACTATCAAAAAGGAATTAGAATTACCTAAAAATAGGTCTACTATTCTTTCTGAAACTATATGATGATTGTTAAAAACGTTTGGTTGGATGATTGTTATTGTTTAATACGTTTCTACAAAGCAACTGACTACTACTACTATGGCAATTGCGACAATATTGTTTCATATACCGTATCCTACCTGTAACGAGTGAGTAAAATTTGTGAATAATTAATTGTAAAACAAACAAACAAATAAAAAATATGAACAAAATGTGTCCTCTTCGATCACTGATTAATGATGCAGTGAACGCTCCGAAAAGTGGCTTTGTGGTCCTAAACTGCAGTCTACTGAAATTGCAATAAGGGTTTCGCTTTTCAGCATCAATAAATCACATTGTGCGGTTCGTGCCTACAATATTTTGATTGTCAGACTTCTGTAATGTGTACATTCTTGTAATGGGCACCCATACTGTCATGTTCTACGCTAAGGCAACATCTGTTTGTTGTTCTCTAGTTGTAGGTGTAGTACCGTACTGAACACAGCAGCGGCACCATGTGCTATTAAACTACCATATATCGCCATCTGATGGTTCAAACGTTGTAGTCTACCGTACTGACAATTACACTTTTCGGCTACGATTTAAGACTGCCTCACAATAAAGCCAAATTAACATATAGCCAAATGCTACTCTAATATTCCAGTATAGTACAGTGTGGTTTATGTCTGATGTGTCCTCTGTTGTAAAACATTATGTCGATGTCTAATAAGACGTGAGTGCTATTTTTGCGTGGTCAGTGCGCAAATAGATCCCCTTGAACTCTGGGTTGACTACCAGTAGGTACTTCCGGGTAGCAACCAGTCTGACGCTAGTAACTGGTGTCCAAGAACAGTCGTTCTGTTGGATGACTATATGCAATGCAAACTTACTACTAGTTTATCGTTGTTTGGTTTTACATGGACTTTATAGCCAATAGTTAGATTATGAGTATAATGTGGTGTACATTTTAGATGCGCGAACCCACTTTTTAACAAAAAGTTCATGTCATCTGGCTAATTCAGCAAGGATAGATTAGGCTACGGTATAGTACAATATAATAATAATAATAATAATAATAATACTACAAATAAGGCTTATTGCTGGGATTTCACAATGAGTGAGCAACTAAAATTTATTGTCGAACAACTCAACAAAGAACCATTCAAGAAGAACTTCAACCTTATTAGGTTTGACTCCCTTGAACCAATGCAACTGCTGCAGATTCTAAATGATGCCCTGTCTGAAATAGACACCAAGGTATGTTCAAACTACGGTATTGTATAACATTTTAAAATCTATCTAGTTCTTAAATAACAATGTACATGTTTATAATGTATCCAGTGCATAATATAATAATTTTTTTAAGCAAACTATTGACATCCGCGAAGAAATGCCTGAACAGACTGCAAAGAGAATGTTTACTTTGCTGGGAATGCTCAAATACCACCCTCCAGGGAATTCTGATGCGTATGTATATTATGTTCAAATATATGATATCCTAAGCGTTCATAGATTATTTGTTGTACATCTTCCATGTAATGCTGTGTACTGTCCTGCTGGTTATGTAGTGCCATGATGTTATTGCATACATATGGCATACATATGCAAATATGGCATACATGTCTTACCATTCTAGGAAGTATAATTCCACATTTTTGAACACTTATTATGCTTGTTAGAAACCCATGTTTTCAAGTGTCTTCCTTTTATTTTTTTCTCCTAGTATTTTTGAAAAGTCAATTTGGGGGTTAGGGGGTATTGATTATTTCTGTAATAAGTCTGGGCTTATAAATACACACTAAAATCCACACAAGTAAAACACCTTCTTTTGAGTATTTCTATTTAAGTATTTCTTTCTTCTCATGTCATGCAGGAGTGGCTTTAGACAGGGCCTGGTGACAGGCAGTAAGCCTGTGATCCACCCTATCCTTTACTGGCTGCTACAGAGACTCCCTGATCTGAAAAAGAGGGCTTATCTAGCCCGATTTCTTGTTAAACTGGAGGTGCCTGCAGAGTTCCTCCAGGATGATGCCATCAATGACACTAATCATCAGGTGTGCTGTCTCATTACAAACACTTTATTTTCTTTGGGCAGGCAGGGCTAATAAGTGACAAGTCAAATGAGAAAACCCATTTGTATTACATGTCAATTTACAGTATGAGGAGCTGGTGGAAACCTTTAAGACCTATCACAAGGAGTGTGAGCAGCTGAGGACTTCAGGCTTTTCTACAGCAGAAATTAGAAGGGTATTATTTTACTTTTTACTTACATTAGTAACCACTAATCAACAGTTATTCTTTTCAAAGAACAAATTAGTCATGTATTCTTCCTATCCAAAGGACATTAGCGCCATGGAGGAGGAAAAAGATCAACTAATAAAGCGTGTGGAGAGACTGAGAAAGAGGGTAAGACATGTTGGCTATGAGACTCATACTATAATGCATGTGAATCTTTGGATTGCACTGTGGAATGAAAACCTGACACCAGAAATGGTCTGCAAGCCTTTCCTCTTTAAGCTGTGTGTGTGTAAATGAATGGGCTGTTGAATAAGTTATATTTACTTAGAAGTCCTGCCCGGACATTTTTATCTGCCAAAGTTCTTGATTATTTCTGTATTCATTTCTTCTACCACTAGGTGGAGTCAGTGCCCAACCACGAGCGCATGCTGGAGCTGGCGAGGCAACTCCGGGTAGAAAAGGAGAGAGAACTGTCACTTGCTGAGCAGAAGCAACAACAAAAAGGCCAAGTAAGTGTGTAAAAAAATGTTTATGGTATATCACCAGAGAAGCGTAGCACACTTTGACTTGTTTTAATCCCCACCATTGTCTGGCATGCTCTTTGAAAGTTCTTGAGGACAAAACTGGGTCCTTCCCAACTCAGGTGTCACGTTGTGGACCATGCTGTCTAACATATTGCACTATCACTATAAAGCTGCTGATATACTTTTTATTATACTTAAAATAAATGGTAACTGTAACATGATCTCACTGTTAATGACAGGAATTATATTTATCGCAATGATTTTGAATATATCATTGTGGATACTTGTATTTCGTATCCATGTTGACTTGATGGATACTATATCATGCTATAACATCATGTTTCTAATATTTAAATTGAAGGTAGGATAAGGTACTAGGTCCTATACAAACCTTTACACATTCACATGCTGAATTATAAATTATTTTCATGATTTTGTTATTGGTGAGGTATCTATGATATTCAGTGTTGGTTTGTGTAGCTACATTTATGTTGCAAAATGAGCTTTTCTATTTTTGGCCACAAGTCAAGAGCAGAGTCACCATATAATATAATATAATAAAAGGTTCCACTGAGCAGGCTAATGTAATTCCAGTCTGCTCATGGCGGTTGTCTTGCATGTGTCGTCAGCTGTTTGTGGCAGAGCAGAAGCTACAGAGGGCCCGGCAGCATTTGAAAGATCTGAGGAAGGCGGATGCAGAACCAGAGAGTGAGTCCACGTGTTCCTGACTCTCCAGCGCTCTACAGCTGGACACCACTTCAAAGAGCGCTGGGACGTCCCTCCGTCAGCTGACTTGCATCTAAATGAAGCCACATAATTGTGAATGACTAGATGGCTGAATATTCTTTTCTTGTGTGGCGTGGCACTTATCAGCCCTGGGAGGGAGTTCCAGATCGACCAAAATGTACAATGTGGGCTCAGCCTTTCTGAGTGATGCAGCCATTTAGCATCAATCAGTCAGAAAGTAACACAGCAGAGATGTGACTTTCAGTATCTGCACCTAATATACAGTACATGCCATACTGTACATACATACATACATACGTATGCTAACAGTAATTTTGGGGGGGGGGGGTTCAATTCAATTTATTTCAAAATAATCCATTTTTATTGTAACTTCTAGAGTTCATAATTGATTAATGCATTATGCATGAAACAATTAGCGGGCATATTTGCCCTACAGTTAATTCTTTCTTTCATTTACATGAGTAAAAGATAGAGAACCAACACATGTTAGCTTCTTGTTATTTTGACAGCCTTCATATAACAGTGAAATGTGTATGAGAAATGCACCGTGCATACTTAGTTTTATTCCAGCACATAGTCTGAGGAGGTGAGTGACTTAGCCGGTGTCAGATCTTCATCCTGATCAGAGCACTGTCTCTCCCAGGCTTAATGAAGAGGCTGGAGGAGGAGGTGAAGGTCAACGCCTACATGGTGTCTGAGAAGCTGCCCAAGGAGCTGGAGAGCAACAGGCAGATGGTGCAGTACCTGCAGAAGGTGTCATCTGAGCCGGCAATGGGCCACGCCGAGCTCCAGGAGCTGGAGGACAAGGTGAGGGTGGAGATTATCCGCAAAGTTCTTTCAACCTAGGAAAGCAAATTCTGCTTAGATATTTTGCATTTGTAATCTTCCATATTCATATTCTATATTAAAATGCATTAAATCACCTCGGCACACCCATACTTTAACTCAAAGTGCTTTTTAAAAATATCTCTGAAATTTTAAACGTCACAGATCAAAGAGGTCAACGTTCAAATAAATCAGATGATTGAGAAGCGGATGATGAGAAACGACCCCATGGATGACAAACTCACCCTTTTCAGACAACAGGTGTTTTTCCTGTGTAATGTTACATGGAAGTTCTGTCATGGTGCATTAATACGTGTTCATTCATGAACTATATGTTAGAATTACCAACCAACCGTTGACCGTATTCTTGCGCTCCGTGTGACCTGACGCTTGCAGGCCTCCATCATAATCCGTAAGAAGGAGGCGAAAGCGGAGGAGCTCCAGGAAGCGAGGGAGGAGCTGGCTGCGGCGGAGAGGGAGCTGGCCCAGAGGAGCCAGGCACAGGGTCAGGATGGAGAGGAGGTCATCCGCAGTGACGAGGTACAAGAAGTGCTGTCTGTCGAGCGCAGCGGCTCTTCACGTCATACATCCAAGTCCTCATTTTGTAGCTCATGTTTCGTCCGATTTGTGCTTGCAATTGTACTGTCTGATGTTCCATACTGGCACTACGACTTTCCAAACAGCAATGTTTTTGTAATGCTGGTTTCAACCACAAGGGTAATTTACAGTCCCAAACTGAGTACTGTATCTTTTAATTTGAATATTTTTCAACTTTTTTATATTTAATTTCATCATTATTGATTTTCCTAAAATTAAAATGCCTTTATTTTAAATGCATTTCTAGCCATTATGTTTTTATTAGTCGTATTCATTTAGTGTTATTGGTAATGTACTTTTTTGGGGTGGGCACAGGTCAATGTGTTTGAGTGCAACTGTTAGTCATCCCTGTTTCCTCCCACATGCAGTACATCCTCTTCCCTGTTTTATATCCGGTATGACACTACTCTAGCATGCAAACCTTACTTCGACCTGAACATGAATGAACACCAGTCGATCACGACCCACGGGGAAGCTATTTCTGCTCTTACGTAAACACAGAGAGAACCACGGTCTCATGTCCCATTTCGCTACTCTCCCACACATTCCCATGCAGACGTATAAATAGACCAGAGAATACCCAGGAAAAAGAACACAGCCTGCTCTGAAACCCCCTCCCCAATCTGATACAAGTTGACAGGACACGATAAACATAGCGGCTGTGTTAGCCAGGTCGATAGGAAAGTGGGAATCGGTACAGCACACATAATGCTCTACTCTGTGCTGTCATGTGGTGGGTGGGGGGGTGTGTGTGTGTGTGGGGGGGGGGGGGTGGAGGTCTCTTTGTGTCTCGGCCAAAGGGCAAGATCTGTAGCTGCTCAACGCACACTTTAACTGGTTCATACATTCAGACGTGGGATAAAGAAAGATATGCTGTATTGAGCTGTACTAGTGGGGGATGGGGGGGTGATACACCGGGACTGTGCTGGGACTATATTTAATGTCTGGGGGAGGGGGGTGGGGGGGATGTGGGAGAGAGAGAGCATTTGACATCCAGTGATGTCCATGTGCTTGGTGTGTCTGAACAAGCTCAGACTTGAGCTCTTTGAAGGGATGTCGAGAGTCATCTTCATTACTCATTCTCTGTTGCTGCTCAAAGTGTTCTATAACATTGTAAATTACATGCATGGCATATTGGGACTAGGGGTGCACAATATATCGATTCAGTATCGTTATCACAATATCACGTTGTTGTGCAATATCATATTGAAAATGTTGCAGGAAGTGCAATATAGTTTATTTTGTGTAGAGATGCGTCCATTAGCTGTTTGGCTTACTTGTGTTTGATTTAGACAGAAAAGTAAGATGCGGGCTGAGGAAGCAGATTACATAATAGAGGTCAAAGAGGAAACATTAGTGGGCCTCCTCGGTAACTTAGAATTACTGTTGAAAATGTGTTGTTTTGATGTAATGAATATATTTTGATGCATTTTCCAAATAACATCTGTTTTAATTATCAATATCGCAATATCACATATTATCAATATCGTGCACCCCTAATTGGTACACATACCATTACCATTTTAGGCCTTTAGTCATGCTTGTATTCTGCGGGTTGTGTGTCATCGCGTGTCAGAGAGATGACTGCATTGGCTGCTTCTTATACTCTATAACCACTATTCATACCTGATGAATGAACATATAATTAACATCACGCACAGCTGCATATGATTACCTTAATTGCTATTAGTGAGGAGCACAACATCAGATAACATGCCACATGTCTGTGAAGTCTACTATACTAGTACAATGGCAAGTAATAGCAGTTGGAAATGATGGGCTTTACATTACTTACATTACTAAGTATTTACATACGTACTGTAAAAGACACTGCTCTCTACCTAAAGCAAGTGAAGGGAATTGTGTTTGTCATTTAACAGCATTGAGTGCAGGGCAGCTTATCACCACAGTGGCTGGTAATTTGCCATGTAATCTTCTAACAATCTTAAAGCAATAAATGCTTACATAGGGGCTACTAGGCCATTCACGTTTCCATTGCCCTGCGTGTGTGCGTGCGTTCTAATTGAGCTTCCTGCCAATTGAACCGCAGCTGTTTCTGTGAGCTGCTGTGGTTGACGAGGGAACACTATGCAGCAGTATTCTAGCATGCTAATCCCTCCCTCGACCTTGGCTGCCCTTGATGTCCTGAAATACACAAATCCTCAAACGCACAACTGATTATATATACACACAAACACACAGATGATATTTGGAAGCTGTCCCTGTTTGTTTGTAGCAGCTTTTCACTCTGTGTAGAGAGTGTCTCTGTGTCCTGACAGAGATGAGTCGGGTGGGTGACTGGTTGACTTAATGCTGTGTCCAGTGGGGGGCAGTCAGTGGTTGGCCTGCCTGTTGAAGGTGTGCGTTCTATGCAGCTGGCTGCAGGCCTGAAAGTATCGGGTGACCGTTCCAGACCACGGCAGTACCTCCCCAGGCACCTCTCCACTTTCAAACCCACCTGCCTGCCATCCCATTGTTTCTCTGTTTCTCATCCAGGGCCGCTCACAGTATTTCAGCTGTGTTGGCAGGGCAACATGTCGTCAAATATAAATGGCATTGCTGCCTAGCCTAGGGCAGTGGAGGGCAATCATTTGTGGTGGCGCGCTCAGAGAATGCAGGTTTTCATTCCAGCTGATGTAATTTATTTGCACGTCTTCACTTCAACTAGAGATGGGGGGGATGGGGGGGGGGGGGGGGGGGGAACAAA